>JAOEGS010007886.1:125799-222128 GCA_025447755.1 Corythornis vintsioides
AAAGTGTAAAGTTTAGATGGAGGTTTTAAAGAGGACATTCAACTTGCTCAAAATGCAAATAAAAATAAATCAACTCCCTGCCTGAGAAGGCCAGCAGCTCTCTGCAGCCTGCAGAGTGGGGATACTCTGAAGCTGTTGCAGTTAGTGACACACAAGCTGTTCCCTGAATTCTCCTGGGAAAGCAGTGCCTGCAGTAGTGCCTGGGCATGGTTCCTTTCCAGCTAGAGCTTGGTGGTGAGGCAAGGACCAGTGTGTGCTTGATAGGCTTGTGCAGAGCCTGGAGCTCAGGATGAGCCAGGAAGCACCTGGCAGCTCTTGAGCAGCTTTTGGAGAAGGGAATTGAGTGATACAGAGACTGCTCTGCACAGTTGACCTCTGTGCTGCACAAAGGTGCAGTCAAGGCAAATCCTTTCACTGTAGTTTATCTTACAGAATATCTTACAGAACCTTTCTCTTGAGTGGGCTTTTAGCTTTGAAGGAATTGTTTTCAACTCCTTGTTGTTTTGCTGGTTATAAAACTCAACTGATGCTCAATTTCTGCTCATGCATTCAGACCAATGACAAATACATATATATATATTTTATTGTTTTGCTTTAAAGCTAGGAAATACATACTGAAGCCTGTGCAGATGTAGAACTGGAGGCAGTTTGCCACTTTGCCTTTGATGTTGCCAAGCATGAGACCTATGTAGAGCACAATACAGCTTTCCTTCTCTGTGATAACCACCATTTGCATGTTTTATCGCTCATGTTCATAGCAGTGCTTTACTTTGCAGCCTCCAAAATCAAGTGTAGCTATACACATACAATCTAACAGGCTGCCTTGTGTGTAACCTTCAAGCTAGAGTTGAAATAGAGAAGGTGTTATCAGGGCTGCTGAGACCATGATCTGTGAAAATCCCCTCTGCACTTGACTGTATCTCCACCCTTGGAACCACTTGTCCTGCTGTGTCCCATTAATCAATGGCAGGAGGAGCTTCAGCCAGTGCTCCTTTGTCTGCTGCCTGGCTGGAGAGCAGCCTATGCCATAGAAAGGGCAGCTCCAACCCAAGAGCTGCTTAAAATCACTTGAAAAATAGCTGTTTTCTTTAGAAAAGGGTGTGCTGCTAATTAATGAAGGTCATTTTGGGACTTGGCAGAATTGAGTTTAACTGAAAAATACCCAGAGCAAGCGTGTGAAGTTTGCTACTTGTCTCACTCTGTGGGCAACTTGTGGCACCAAAGACCCTGGTTTCCCATCAGGTCACCACTAAAGCACGTGCCCAGGAACCATGGAGTAGAAGCAGCAGAAAAATGAGGCCCTTGTTGTGGATTCAGTTCATCCCTGGTTTGTGAGTGATGGACGTGGACCATGGGATTTATTGAGGTGCTAGGGGCTGGTCACTGCTGATGTCAGTGCCTGTCCAGGGCCCCAGCTCCATGCTGATCCTGAGGAAGCTGGCAGTTCAGGTTCTCAGCAGTGCTGCCTCTCTTCTCTGCATGTCAGCAGTGCTTGCAGTGGTTCCTTGGGTCCATTCAGCCTTTCTGGGGACCAACAGCAGTTGGGACACCTGGGCAAAGCAAAGCAACAAGGAGTGTTAGTGGGAATGGGACTGACAGGCCAGTGTCAGGGGAAAAGAAGAGAAAACTGATGAATAGATGGAGTTAAAAAAAAAAAAATCAGAAAATGCAGCTTATCAAAAGCATTTCAGTTCCATTCCTGTTGACCATACACAGGTTTATTCAGAGCTCTCCACTCTTGGCACAGTAATTTCCACCCAGGTAAATCTCATAGCCCCCAGTATTGTCACCTCACTGGAGCAGTCTGACAGTGGGTAATGAATTACTCTGTTGTCACTCAGATACTCTGATCTGACAAAGAGACCTGTCATGCACAGTGTCTAACTCTCTACACCGTGCTGCTACAATCAGTCTTCTCTTACAAAACATTTACATGGGTCTTTCTAAGTTCTAAAAATACCCTGCTGACTCTCCGAGGAAAAGATACCCACTTGGAGAAAGAGATGTCTATAAAAAAAATAGATGGAATCCAGGCTTGGATTGTAAAACTAAATCTAATGACTGGAACTTTCATAAATGATAGCAAACTAACTTCCAGAGAGGCTGTGGAGTGTGGGGCTTTCAGCAGCACGAGGAAATGACAACCTGGTAGGAAAATGATGTGCTGAGAGCCTTTTGAACGGGCCAGGATCCAGCACTTGCATCTTTGTTTTCATAATTTTGGGGGGGCTTTTGTGTTTTCTTTTTTTCTTCTTTTTTTTTTTTTTTTCCTTTGTTGTGTGAGGGTCTGTTTGTTTCCCTGGTGAGCATTGTAGGCCAAATGCTGCATCCTTTCCTGCCCCAGTGAGATTTCCAGAGCAGAAGGGTCTGTGCTCAGTCAGAGCTGTTCACTGCACGCCCCTTGAGACTGCGGAAGGAAAAACATACTCATAAAGACTTGTGATTTGTTTGAAGTCAGAGCACTTCTCTCTCTGGGGGTGTATTTATAGTTTCAGGATAAATTCTTATGCTTAGTAGCAGGAACTGATGAGTGAGACTTTCTTACACTCAGAAGAAAAACATGACTTGTCATTTTCTGTTTCTCCAACATAAAGCAAATTCATGAATCTTTTATCTGGAATAGAAAATTAATCCTGCTTACTTAAGAGGACCTTAATCACACACTTGCTTTTTCCTACTTGAACTGTGGCATCTGTGATAGCCAAAGAAGTCAATCCTCACAGAATGTTTTTCATCTGACTTTGTCTTCCTGATAAGATAAATCTTTAGTTTTGCCAGTGACTGAGATTATAATTTAATATAATTTTTTTTGTATTTTAAATTTTGATTCTATTGCTATATAAAGAGCAGGAACACAAATGAATTCTTGTGACTCCTGAAGCATTCCCTGCTTTTTGAGTGCTGCTGGAGCCCTGTTCTGTGCAGTATTAGCAATCAGCCCCTGTGCCAAAGCCAAGCAGTGACAGTTGCAATAATGACTGTCAGCTACAGCCAGTGCAATGAAAAGAGCTCAGAGCTGCCAGCCTGCGTCACCACAGACAGCCTCCCTGCACTGAGGCTGAACTGCAGCTCCAGCTCACATCACTGCTGATGGAAATCTTCAGGCATTGGCATCACATTAAAAAAATGCCAATGCAACCCCTTCCCACACTTTAATGCCCTCCTCCTGTGATCTGTGCTGTATCCAGGGCAGGGAGCTGTGGCCAGGCAGCAGCACAACACGTGCTGCTGGGAGCTCTGGGGAGAGGAGGATTTCAGTTCCTCTTTGTAGGATTACTTGACATCTTTTAAAGTATTTTCTCGTAATTCCTGCAGAGAAGTCTCAACTTTGCTGGGGGAGGAGCAGCTTTGCATCTTTGAGTGTTTTGTGGTGAAGTGGGGCTGGCTTGTGATGGATGTATCTGCACTGGTGGGACCTATCGGGTGTTGCTGTAGGACATGTGGGTGCTGAGCTTTGGTGTGGTAGTTGAAGGACAGACTGATGGCACTCACTGCTGAGTTCAGTGTTTATAAGCAGGCTGCTTTCACCCGTGCATGTCACAACACCCTCCCCGGGACCAGCACAACTGCTTCCAGTTACTGCTCACTTGGGATTTATTGTCAAGTGAAATACTAGATCAACATGGCTACAGGAGATCAGCTGTTTGTACCAGAAGGAAACCTGCAGTTGGTTAAGCTTTGCTGTTTGCTCGTTGCCTCGGGTTTTCTGTGGAAAATAAAGAAATTAGTCTTTACTTTGCTTAGGGCAAGACACTGACTCCTGCCCTGCACAGCTAGTAATGGTGACTGCTGCACCCCAGAGCACCAGCCCTGCCATCAGACCTGAGAGAATGCTCAGGGCTCCTCCCCTCTGCCTGCCTTCAGACCAGTATGCCCAGTCCAGCAGAAGCAGGGGCACTGGGATTCCAGCAGCAGTGGTGTGTACTGCTGGGATTGGGGTTTTGAGGTAACTGTGTAACTGCAGCAGCTAAGGCAAAGCCAACACTGCCATGAAATTGCAGGGATGGAAAAGGAGTGACTAGTTACAGGGAGGATTTTGTGGCCAGAGCTACAAAGGCTTCATTTAATCATCAGTTTAACAGTGAAAGGCTTAATATTTAGTATTTTTCTTTTGAAACATTATTGTTGGTCTGTAAAAAATAATAAAACCAGAATGTTCAGCAAGATAATGACATTCCTTCTGGATCAGCATTGACTTCCTCAGTACCTCAGGACCTAATGACTTCCAGACTCATTCTCAGGAGAAATAAATAACCTTGGGTAGACCTCGAGCAAGACCTTATTTTTGCTATGTGCTTTAATGCCTGGCAATATGTACAATATTCACAAGACAAATTCTGCTTTCTTGGTTTTATGAATAATAATTTGCTTAAACCCCCCGGGAGAATCTGCAGGAACACTGCAAAATACACCATGTGTAGAAATTAGTAGGGCATGAAGGGTCCTGTTCTGCTGCCTGAAGGGGAAGGTAGCTGGTTGCTCCTGCAGATGTTAATTGGGGCAGTTTCAAGTCCTCCAGCAGGCAGTGGTGTTGGATTTAGGCTGTTCTCAGGCCTGTGCAGGCTTTCATATTAGTAAAAAATCTTGGTGTCTAATCCAAGTGTCTTTTGATGTGATTCCATAGGCCTTGTGCTATCAGGAGGGATGAGGGAGAAGAATTTATTCTCTTATTTTTAGCTACCTTCTAAGGATATGACAAATGTTTCCATTGTTCACCCTTCACATTTCATATTTACAATCCATGTTTTCTAAACCTCCTAATTTGTTTGGGCTTTTTCCCTCACAATCCCTCTCTTGTGGGTTTGCTGCTGGATTAACAACAAAGCAAGGAATTGCTGATTAGAGGAGAAAAAACAAAGCAACTAAGTGCTGATTAGAGGGGAGAAACTACTTCATAAATCCTTCACTTAATAGGGAAGCTGCTGCTGAGTAGGGCCAGTGTGAACATAAAGAACTGCAAAGACAGGACAGCTCCTGCCCCTGCTCTCCTTCTCCTGCCCTTGCCCCTGCTCTCCTTCTCCTGCCCTTGCCCCTGCTCTCCTTCTCCTGCCCTTGCCCCTGCTCTCCTTCTCCTGCCCTTGCCCATGCTCTCCTTCTCCTGCCCTTGCCCCTGCTCTCCTTCTCCTGCCCTTGCCCCTGCTCTCCTTCTCCTTCCCCAGCTCCCCCCCTCTCGTGCCCATTGCCATCTTCTCCACTCACTACCCAATTAGACTTGCATCCAAACCACATCTATCTATCATTCCGACCTCAGGATCACTTTATTTTCTCTCTCTTGCACTTGGAAGCAGAACACACGAGTTCTCGGATGCAAGCACTGTGTTTCCAAACCTAGTACACTGGCAGGTTTTCCAGGCATACCACTGATGTGCAGAGTGGAGCTCTAGCCCTGTTTGTGTAGGTCTCAGATAGACAATGTTGTCTATTTAATGCATGTCGTTAGCATGTATTATTAGTATGCATTAATAGTAATAGTGTAAGGATAAATATATAGTGTGTATTCATAACTGCCTTAATGCACTTACAATTACTAATGCAATTACTCTTACTATTACTTATTTACACTTACTATTGTTTATGATTCCCACCAAGCATCAATGTTTTATTTCATCAGATACCAAGAACATACACTTATTTTTTAGTACAGAATGTTAATTACTAGTAGTAGTGGAGAACGCAAAACTATCTTGGCTACTTCATCAGCTGTGTATGAGTCTGAACTGCCTCCTGTACTGCTCATGGCCCAGCCTCTGCCAGTTGTGCAGTTGTCCGTGCATGGCTTCTGTATTCCCTGGGGGAGGCAGAGTGGAGGGGACAGCATTCCTGCCCACTCCATGCACACCCAGAACAAGCTCGGCGGTGGTTGCTGCCCATGGTGAAACCCTGGCCGGCCTGCCCGGGCTGCTGGTTCCAGCGCGGGGTCACAGCGGTGTGTTTCTCCCGCAGACGCCAGCCCAGGGACACCAGCAATAGCGGCGGGGGAGAGGCGGCGGAGCAGCGCGGTGCCGAGCCAGCCGCCGTCCCCCGCGGAGCAGAGCCCGCCGGCAGCGCCGGGCAGCAGCGCGGGGCCCGCCGAGAGCGAGGAGGAGAAGGCCAAGCGGCTGCTCTACTGTTCGCTATGCAAAGTCGCCGTCAACTCCGCCTCGCAGCTGGAGGCGCACAACAGCGGTAAGAGCAGCCCCCTCTGCCCTGCGAGCTCCAGTGCTCCGCAATCATCGCCCTCAACAGAGCAGCTCTCTTGCAGCAGGGGACAGAGAGGTGGCGGAAAGCTGGCGGCTGCTGGCATCCATTAACCGGTAAAGGATCGGAAATGCCAGGCAAAGAGGCTTTCAGAAAGGGGGGACAAAGGGATTTTGTCCCGTGCAAGGTTCCCTTTCCTCCACTGGAGCTTTTGCAGCTTTCAAACCTTGCAGATGAACTGACAGCTCTGGGCTTCACCTTTGGTGTTCGGTGTGCAGGGGTTTGTTGGTGCCAGCTAGCAAACTGGATCTCTGAATGCTGTTAGTTTTGGTGGGAATTGAACAAATGAAGGCTGAAAGGATTCTTAGCTCCAGTCAGAGTTCAATGATGAGAACTGGGATTCTTAGCTCCAGAGTCTGTTAGTAACTTGCTAAAAATATGAATATTTCCCATTGTTTTCACCAGTTGATAGCCACTGTTGCATGAGCTGAATGGGTAATTGCTACTTCTGTCTTAATTTTCAAACCTCTTCTCCTTACTAGAGCTAATGGCAGCAGTAGAGCCATCACTCACAAACACTATTTTAAGCATTTTATTGATTGGCTTTGTGGTGGGCAGGGTTAAAAGAGTTTAATATGGTGGCAAAGAACATCTACCACCATCCCATAGAAAACCTGCTGAGTGGGGGTTTTCAACTGGTGAAAATTCACCTTCAGAAAGCTGTACCCATTTAACCTCTTCAGCTTCTAATCAGAGTTAAACCAAACATTTTTCTGATTGAGAGTAAAACTAATATTCTGAGTACTCAAGTTTGTGCTGCCTGTGCTGGTGAACACCGTGTTGCTCACACACGAGTGTGCAAGTGGGTGCCTACAGCCATTTCCAGTGGAACACTGACTACATGGCATCAGTCCATTCTCATCACAGGATTCCTGCGTGGGATTCATCACTAAGAACTCCTTCAGTCTGGACAATGAAAGCAGCAGCCCAGTGCTGTGCAGGGCCACTGTCCTCACTGTGTGTCCCTCACACCTTGGCTCCTGTGCAGGTCACTGAGGATACACAGACTGCTGCCAGGAACCTCTGCCTCCATTAGATTTGGAGACTAATTAGTTAATTACAGATTTAAGTGTAAGCTACCTAATACCTATGGTTAATCAATCTGTTCAGGAGGGCTACAAATCAAAGCCAACTACATCTTTAATAGCTGAATTACTCTTCCTTTGCAACCACCACTGAGGCTTTATTAGCAGCGGGAGTTAATGAGAAAAGTCACACCCGTTTAACTTCCCACCAGGGTACCTGATTGTGCCCCTGTTGTGCTTTGTCCTAGTGCACTACCTGTGCTGTGGCACTGTCACTGAGCACTGGTGGGAACACTGGTGGGCTTGTGATGTTCTAGGAAGAAAACAGTAACACAACAAATGAATGTCCCAAGCTGTTTGTGTTTCCCATTTGTGTTGTGTCCAGGGACGAAGCACAAAACCATGCTGGAAGCTCGGAATGGAAGCGGAACCATAAAAGCCTTTCCCCGGGCAGGCGTAAAAGGCAAAGGCCCTGTGAACAAAGGCAACACAGGCCTTCAGAACAAAACATTTCACTGTGAAATATGTGATGTGCACGTCAACTCGGAGACACAGCTCAAACAGGTACAGCTGGCACAGCCTGCTGCTCTCTGTGTGCATGGTGCTGGTGGTGGCAGTGCCCAGGTCAGCAGCACGGGTCAGTCCCAGGGTCTGCATCAAGCCAGGAGGGTCAGCTCAGGGCTGGGCAATAGCAGTGCCTGTCTCCTGCTCCCAGGAAAAGCCCACTTCTTTGTCTTTTCCCAGCAGCTCCCCTGGGGATGGAAACTGGAGATAAATAGAGCTCTGCAAAGCACCCCCTACACCTGCTCCTGCAGTGAACTCTGTAGGAGTCTGGTCAAATCCCACAGATCTTCAGGAGATGATAATGGGGTTGGTGTTTATTTCGCTGTCAGCTAGTTTGAGATGCAACCATCTTTCAGCTGAAATCTTAAAAGGATCTCCAGCCTTCTTAGGGATTTAAATGATTTTAGTGAACTTACTCTTCCCCCCTGCAAAATAAGGCAGGCTCTGCTGTCCAATATTCCTCCCAGACTTTGTCAGCAGTGGATTGGATTTGCTGGCTGCTTTACAGAACTAGGGAGGAATTTTTCCAAGGTTTTTCCTTTGAGCTGAGCAGAGGTCCTGCTGAAGTTAATACAGGTGAGGAAATCACTGACTGCAGTGCAATCAGAGCTGAGCTGTTGAAAATCACAGTCCCAGTGTGTGGTGTACAAAGGAGCATTTGAACTGGAACAGACCCTATTTCCATTCATTAATTAATCACAGAAATGCTGTTGTGGAGAGCAGCAGCCTTCAGTACTGGAGCACTTGTGTAAAGCAGAACCTGACATGATCTTTCTTTCTCCTTTTTCTTTGTTTTAACAGCACATAAGCAGTAGAAGGCACAAAGACAGAGCTGCTGGGAAGCCACCTAAACCTAAATACAGCCCTTACAACAAACTGCAGAAGGGAACACATCCTCTGGGGGTGAGCCAGGCACCTTTTTCTCTTTTTCACTTTGTCACTTCCCATTTCACTCTGCTCACTAGGACTTGTGCAAAATGTTAACTGGAAAAAGTGTTTAGAATGAGAGGAATTGTGTTTTCAGTGGGAGTGTTATGGGTTTCTCAATGGGCCTGTGGTAGTCCACGGGGGATCAGAGGGCAAGAGACAAGAAACATCCAGATGTCAAACAGGATTTTTCCAGTTTTCACCAAGGAAAACAGGGATGAAATCACTAAATAAAACTTTTATTCTGTCCTTATTCAGAAAATCATTCAGATAATGAAACAAAAGCAACAATTAAAAAATAAATCCATCTCTCATTTAATTCCACTCAGTCTCTGGATGGTTCTGGTCACATTTAAAGTGACATCTGGGATCCTGCCAGTGTTTCAGACACAGCTTGTCTGGTGGGTGGGCTAGTGAAACATCTCACATTTGTCTCCATCAGAAAGCTGCACGACTGCTTTCTGTGCTGTGGGGTCCTGCAAGGGCTGGAGGGGGCTTTGGCAGAGAACTCCAGCCTTTCAGTGGACAGAGAGGCCACGTGTCCTTTGCCTGCTGCTCACAAGATGCAGCTCAGGCCAGGGGTGAGCAAAGGGGATTTAGGGGCAAGAAATGAGCAGCTGTGTGGAGTAGAAGGGAAGCTGCACTGAGAAAAGAGGAGAGTGGATCTTCATTTAGTGCCTTTGTTACTGAGCAGAAAAAACACCAAAATTGCTGTCACTTGAAATGCAGAATGGCACAGCAACCAGCCCAAAACGGGCTCGTTTTCCTTCAAATGTACTTATTTTTTATGAGCTCTAGATTTTTTCTTTACTTTTTCAAGTCATATACAGTTCCTTAGTTATGTTATTGGAAATGAAATGAATAATGGCTGCTTTGCTCTTAAAATTGGCCTCTGTTAATTAGTGCCTGCAGAGAGGTTTGGAGATGCAAGTTTTGCATGTTGAAAGCAGACCCATGTTGAGAAATGAACTGAAGAGCTTAATTGTATGAGAAGTTCCAGCCTCCTCCTAGTCAGTCCAGCCTTTTCATATGAGCAGTCCCATCCATCTTTGGGAAAAAAGCGGTATGAGCATGACCAAGTGGTTTTTCTGTAGAAGCTAGAAAAAGGATAAACTGCATTTTCACAGCTCTTCAACCCAAAACCTCCCAGGGACATGTCTTCAGTATCATTTCTGCTGCTTTCTCTAGTCTGCTTTTGAATGCTTCAGAGAACGAAGCTTTTAGAATTCCCACATCCCTATCTCAGAGCTTAAAAAATCTTTTAATGTCAGGACTTAATGTTTCTTCAAGCCATAAATGTCCAGCGTGATTAAAATACTGCTCTGGAGAGAGTTTATTGGGCATTTGATAGTCCAAACTTTCTGCAGTAAATGGCTCTCATGAAAAACATCCCTCAGTGGGGATTCTAGACCAAAGTCAGAGCCTGGGGGTTGGGTTTGTACATGGCACACCACGTGTGCAGGCTTCTGTTCTCTGCCAAGGCCTCCCAGGTCATGCCAGGACACACAGATGAAGGCCCAGCAGGGCCAGTGGGAGCTTCTCTGAGTCTAAGAATAGGTTTCTATTTTATCTCAGTTATAAAACCAGCAGAGCAGAAGTATTCAGGAGCCAGCATCTCATTAGAAACTTGCAATCCCCCTGAAGTCTGCAGGAGTCTCTAGGCTGTCCTGCTACTCATCTCCATGCTCACCAAATGTAGATTCTCTTAAATAACAGTGTACCTCTGAGATTTGTCATCAGCCTGGGAAATGCTTCAGGGTTGGCTTGTTTGATTTTTTTCCCAAACTCTAAATAAGGGGTTTCTAAATTATATTTGGTAGTGCAAAAGACTCGTAATATATAAGGTTTTTAAAGCAGAAGTCCCTGTCAGTAACAAAAATACCCCAGTTTGGGTTAATAGTGATACAGACAAGGTGATTTTGTGACATTTGATCTGCCCCTTTTTCCCAATCCTGGCAAGAATGAACATCTTGGTGACAAACATTTGCAGAGACAGGAAGATGCCATATGGCAGCACCCAGAGAATACATCCCCTACTGCACCACGTGCAACACAGATTTTCATAACCAAACATGAGTTTTGTTTCTTTATTTACTATGAGAGGTAGAAGGGAATAAAATTGAGCTACCTGGCAGAACTTGTGTCCTAATGGTAAAAAAAAGAGCACCTTCTCAGCCCAGGGAATGGGAAATGTTTTCATTCTGCCCTTACACAGAGCTGTCCAGATGGAGCTCTTCTGATGGTTGTTAGTTAATTCCTGCATGGAACAAGGAGTTTTGCCCAGCCCCTTCCTAGGTTTGCTTGGATCTCTGATCTCATACTACATTCTAAATCTCAGTGCTAAGGTGTGGACACAGGACCCATGCTTGCTGCTCATCCTTGTCCAGCGTGTGAGATCCCGTCTCTGGGATGGAAGCCGGAGCACAGGAGGTGCCACCTCAGCATGAGGAGGAGCTTCTGCACTCTGAGGGTCCCGAGCCTGGCAGGGGCTCCCCAGAGAGATGGTGGAGTCTCCTCTGGAGATTCCCAGCCCCCCTGGCTGTGTTAGATCCTATTCCATGGGCTCAGAGATCTCCAGGATCCCTTCCAAGCCCGGGGATGCTGCGACCCAAGGCTCAGTGGCCACTCCGCGGTCTCTCCCGCTTGTTTGTGCCCTGCAGTACCCTGCCCCGTGACGCCTGCTGTCTCTCTCCCCAGGTGAAGCTGGTGTTTTCCAAGGAGCCGTCCAAGGCGCTGGCCCCGCGCATCCTGCCCACGCCCCTGGCGGCGGCGGCGGCGGCCGTGGCCGTGAACTCGCCGTTCAGCCTCCGCGCACCGCCCGCGCCCCTGTTCCAGCCGCCGGCCCTCCCGCCCGCCCTGCTGCGCCCCGCGCCCGGGCCCATCCGCACCGCGCACACCCCCGTGCTCTTCGCTCCCTACTGACCTCCCGACGGACTCCTTCGACCGCAATAATTTTTCCAGGCAAAAAAAAAACCAAACAAAAAAAAAAAGAAAAAAAAAAGGAAAAACTAAAAAGCAAACAAACAAAACCACACCTAACAAAACAAAAACCAGACCGTTGAACTATGCAGTGTTTATTTATAGTTTAAAGTATCTAAGAAGAGCCAGGACTTTTGATAGAGAACTGAACCAATTCTAAGAGGGGAATGGGCAGAACCTTCCTCTCCAGTATTGATTTAGAACTGATCTCCAGCATTGTCTTGTAGTGACACATAAAACTTCTGAAGCCTTTGACTGTGCTTTTTGGCACATCCTTCCCTGCAATGTCTTTCCTGCTTTCTGAACAACTCACCAATCTGTCTAAAGGGCATTAACTGGTTCCAATGTACATACAGTACTTTATTCTGTAGATTCAAGAAGAAGGAGAAAAAGAAACACTGTGAATAGTAGTACCCTTACCAGTCCTGCCCGGGCAGCAGCCCCGGCCTTTATCTGAACAGTAGATACACTAGATGTCTTGTCAAGCAGTAGTATTGTGTCTCTATCTATGCCACTAGGTTTCTCACTGACTTGCGAAAGATAGAAGGAACAAAGGATGGCAGTTTGGTCAAACAGTCCCAGAGGACAGTAAGGTGGAGCTGTTCCTGGTGAGCATTGATTGTTCTCCTCACCCGAGGAAGGAGGGGTGTGAAGAGAATCTGTGCTTAGGGCAAAGGAAATGGTAAAGAAGATGGAGTGGGGGGGAATAAAAATCCAGCTGCTGTACAGAGAATAGGTCAGGCTTTGATTAACTGAAAACACACGTTACCATGTGTGTGTAGTCCAAGGTGGGACACCTAAGGCTAGATCCGTGTCCAGGGCAGGCCAGGGGACAGGAAGAAATGCAGTCCTGTCAGGAGGAGGCCTGACACGCAGGTGTGGAGCAGAGGGAAGACAAATGGGTTCTGCATAGTCACAGCCAGTGAAGAGCAGGAGAGCAGTCCTGGCCCTGTCTCAGTCAGGGTGAAGTTCCCTGGCTGCCATGGAGCCAGAATTCCTTCCCACCATGGCACACACAGTTTTATATCACACCGGGGGGATGGCTGGAGACAGGTCACAGCTGGCAGTAGGCTTAGAAACAGATCTGTCTCCTTTTCTTTCCTGCTGGTGTGATATAAAATGTCTCAATATAGCTATAAAATGCAACAGCGCCACGAGATACCATATGAGATAACTGCACATCATGGCTTGGAACAACCAACCTTAGGAGCTGAAGGGACCTATGGATTCTGCAGCTGTGTGGACAGCTTAAAGCCTTCTCTGTTTACTGTGAGGCTTAAAGGGGTTGACTGTGTCCCTTTAAAGTAAGATTTATCAGGGGTATATATAGATATATTGTATATATGTTAGAGTAAGAAAAATAACTTATAAACAGAAAATCTACTATATGAAATAATTATATAACCATTGAGTTTCACATGTGGGTCATTAAGTGGTAAGTAACAGCAGAGAACAAAAAAACAAAACACTTTGGGAATCTGATTCTTGCTGCCTGCTTTTTCCCAGAGGGAGCTGAAAGTATCTATAATCTTCTGGAGTGTGCTGCTGAGTCCCGTGCCACCACTCTGGTGTGTAGTGAAATGCCTTCCATATCCTTAGGAGGAGTCAAATTTACAATCATAATTTCAGTTTAGGGGGTGAAACTATTTGAAAGCCTTTATGAAGAGGTAGTAATGTAAATATCGACCACGGGGTAGGCACAGAACTGCCCGTGGTTGGTACCAGGTGGGAGACAGAGGATGGAATATCCAGCACTTTGACTTGCAGTTCATCAGTGAGCCTTTCATGTACATTAGGATTTGCCATTTTTTAAACCTCTCTGCATTTAGATTTTATAAGAAAAAAAATATATAAAAAGAGAGAAAGAAGAGGTTCCATGGATGTCAGTGTCCAAAGAATTCCAAAGAGATGCATTTATTTATCTAGAAGTATTAAAGTAAGTTCTATATTATGTATTTGTATTTCATCCTGTTTATTTGCAAACGTTTGTGCCTTGAAATGAAATGGGCTTTTGTTTCTATTGAATCCACTCCTACGTAGCCATGAGAAGCTGTGGCAGTGATTCCAGGGCTGGTTGCTGGCTGGAGGGCTGGGGCCAGCTTCCAAAAGAAGAGGAGGATGAGTGAGTTCCTGAAGCCAGGATGAGGCACTGACAGAACTAGGGGCTGACACTGCAAAGGGCTCCCCACGCTCCAGCTCCCAGTCAGAGGCAGTGAGCAGCAGCCTCCCAGCCCAGTGAGCTGTCTCCTTTGCTCTGCAGTCATGAGCAGCCTGGGAAGGGGCAGCTCCTCTGTCCCTGCCTTTGCCCCTGCTGTAGGTGTCTGTGCAGGAGCTGTGGGGCGCTGCCAGCCGTGTCCAGGGCCCTGGAGCGGGGCTCGGTGCTCCGGGAGCGACGGGTCCTCCGCAGAGCCTGGAGCCCTGCCTGGGAGAGCTTGCTAAGAGAGCAGGGGACTGTGCAGGTGAGCTGTCCATGGAGAACCATGGAGATGGGACGAGGGGAGAGCCACCAATCCCTGTGGGCTGCCCTGTTGTGGTGCCATGGAACCCGAGTGGCCTGTGGCATGATGGAGGCACAGTACTGAGGGCAGAGCCAATCCCAGTGTGCTACACAAGGGTCACTCCAACAACTTCCATCAGCTAGTTTGTAACGACACCTCCCGTTTTCTTGGACCTCTTTTGTCACAGTGCTCTATGGAACAAAGTTTTTGTTCACACCAAGTCTCTTTTCGATTTCAGCTGTAAACGACAAACTCAATTCTTTTTATGTCTCTTACTCACTACCTAATAAAGGATAAAGCCTCAATGTTAGAATGTACAGTGGATTTTCTGTGCCTTGCTGTCCTACCCTCACTGGTCACGTGGGCTGCCAGGGCAAGAGTTCTGTTATTTTTATATATATTTATATATATTATATATATATATGATCAGGAAAAGATTAGCACAGCAATCTGGCTGGGCAGGGGAGCTGCCACTAAAGGTACAGCCACAGGAGCTGGCAAAGGACCCACAAACAGAAGACACTTCACACCTTCTTCCTGTCACTACAGCTAAGATGGAGAGCCCTAGAAAGGAAAAGGTGTCATCATATTTCCTATTCCAGTGGCACTGCAGGGCCGAGAGGAAGCCCAAAGCAGAAGGGAAGAGATCATGCCCTGGGAGACACAGTCACTGCAGGACAGAGAGAAATGGCTGGGCATGAACTAGGGAAAACAAAGAGGTTCAGGGATGGTTTCTGAAGTTCTATTCCAGAATGACTATTCTGACCCAAAGAGATGGTATTTTGGGAGGGATGGATATTTATATTTTTGTGCTATGTGCATTTTTCCAACCTTTGTTCTAAAGGATCATTACTGCTCTGAGCCATGACATCAGGTTCTGGAAAGCTGCTGTAAAAGCTGCTGAGAGGGCAGTAAGGAAATGGAATAAACATGATGATGAACTGAGAGGAGAAACAGTGTGGAGAATATTCTATGTGAAAAAGTATACATCTTTAAGAAAAATTAAAGTTATCTTAAAACGAAGAGTAGCCAAATAAAATGAATACAACTAGAAGAATTATCTGTCCTTTTAGTACTGGAATGTGAAAATTTGCTCTGTATTTTAAAAGATGAAAATACTTTTTAGGTGCTAAATCAATTCAAGGAGGCTCTGGGTAAATTTAACATCAATCTTCCAGTTACACTAGGAAGACACAGGCCACTTCCAGCCTAATCCCCCGAGACCCAGAGCATACTGGCCTGGTATTCCTGAGAGCTGGGGGCCCTGAGTCTGCCCTCTACTCCCACATAGCTTTTAGACTGTCTTCAAGGCAGAAATGTCTGTGTTAATAGCTGTCAATTCTTGCAGCACTGCACAGAATTTGATGGGCATGACCAACACCAAGGAGTGGAGCCCAGAAAGGTCTGTTCACAATCACAGCATCCTGTGGCTACATATGAAGCACAGATCCCCAGCTTGACTGCACAGATCCCCTTGAAAACATAAAGCTGAAAGCCTAAAAACACTTGACAAGGAACTTGCTCTTTTGATTGATCCAGGTGTCTGGATTTCCCTGTTTAAAATTCACTTCATCACTTCAGTCCCAGGGCTCTGACACCTAAAGCTGCCAGGAAATACCTGGGGCTCCTGTTGCCTGGGTGCATGTGAGGGAGCCTGTGCTGCTCCAGCCCCAGCCTGATCACATCACATCCCCCTGTTCCCACTGCTACCTGTAATGCCATCAACTGCAGTGACAGGGAATCCATCAGCCAGGATCAGTCCCTGTGCTGGGATTCAAGGCTGAGGGAAAGAGCACTACTGAAAACTCCTGTCTTCAAGCAGTGGAAATGCAAACTGCACAGAGAAGGGTCAGCCAAGGACAAGATTTTGCTGCCCTCTGCCACCTGCAGCTTTATTACAATCCAGGGCCACTTAGGAGTAAATGTGACTGTGGAGGATGGTTGTTCCACAGCCAGCTCTGAAATGGCAGAGGCTCCAGCCCCAGATTACTACTCCTATGGAAACCAGCAAGCTCTTACCCAGGGACTCCTGGAGCAGGTGCAAAGGGCTCTGCCCTCAGCAGATGCTGGTTTTTGCTGAGTGCCCAAGGTCCTTGGCAGTGGTGCTGGGGGCTGCAATTAGCTGTCAGTCACCCAACAGAGTCAGAAAGAAACCTGGATGAGTCTGAAACCTGGGCAGTGGCTGCCCAGTGCCTGGGATCAGCTTCATGTGGGGATGAGGCTGGAGTGGTGAAGTAAGAAGAGCCAAAAAGTCACTGGAAAGGAAGTGGTGAACTGTGAACTGATCTGACCCCTTGTGCAATGATCTCCTAAGGAACTGGTGAGGCACCAGCAAGCTGGGACATTCAGGAGTTCCTGGATAAAACACAGCAACTTGCAAGTGATGAGATCTTAAACCCCATTTTCCTTGGGAATCCATGCAGCCATGCTGTTCATCCCATCACTGCATCCTGCCCACACCTGGGTCTCCAGAAAGGATGGCCACAGGTTTTATTTCCATTAATGGTTGGGGTTTTTTTCCCTTCTGTGTTTCTTTATTCATAGCTTTGTGTCTCATATGAATGAACAGAATCCTTAAGATTAAATATGTACTTAAGGAGTTGGTATTCACTGAGCCCCCTTTTGGATCATTTTATCAGAGCCAATAAAGTGAATAAAAAATTCAAAGCAGCAGTGCCATAGGAATACTAATAGATATGAATAGAGAGCATACACACATATATATATATACATGTACACCACCACAGTGCTCTTTACCTACTGTAGTCAGAGTTTTATGACACAGGCAGCTCTTTAGTCTCTCACAGTTCCCTGAAATGTTCCATCTTTGGGATTCTTCAGAGGTTTAATGAAATATAAATGGTATTTCTCCTGTTCAGTAACACCAGCTATGTATGTCTGAGTGCAAAGGCAATAGAGAAGATAACAACACCCATAAACCATTTGCCAGCTACAAACACCTGCAGCATTTGTTAACAACTACCTTCCATCCTTGCAGTGCTTGCACACACATGGCTCAGGGACATGTCTCAGGTGCCACTTTCTGGTGCACACAGTGCCTGCCAGGGCAGCTGTTCTCTGGGAACAGTGAGATCACAGCAGCTGGACACAGCCCAGAGCCACCCCAGGGTTTTCTGATGGGGTCACTGTCATATTTATAACAGAGGATGTCAGGTTACCAACAAACTCCTGAGCTGAATGGTTTCTGTAAGTCTCAGTTTGGAGGCTGATCCCCCTGCCAGGTAACCTTTCTTTCAGACACTTTCAGCACAGGCTTGTCCATGACTTTATTGCCAACCTGCTGCCTCAGCCTGCTCTGGCATCACAGTCAAGTGATGGAGGTAAGGCTGGGTGCCCAGAAGGAGCAGATGAGAACAGATCACAACAACAGGATGAGGCTCATGTTGAGTCACAGTTTTTACTGCCCCAGCTGCCCAGCTCCTACCAAATGCTGCAATGGAGGCATCAAATGCCAAGGCCTCTGCCTCCTTCTCTTGTGTTTGGAGTTTAGACAGGAGAAGGAAACATCTGCAGCTCTTTATCCAGTGATTCACTAAGCCCCATGTGGCCAATCACATGCCTGCCCTCCCTCTGGCCTCTACAGACACAGCTCTCCCTGCCCTGCCACCCCTCTCCTGACTCCTGCTTCATCCCTCCTGGCAGGATGGGACACCTCAAGGAGCATTAGAGGAGGAAAAAACCACAAACTAACTCGACCCTCCCACTTATGGGCTGCATCCTATGCTATGTGGGTGTGTAATAAGGGATCCTTCATTCCATGAAGGGGTATCACTAATTTAAATGATCCAAGCACGTGGCTGGAGATCTGCACCAACCCCTCACTGGATTACTGGCTGCTTTGAACAGTGGCCACAGAGCACTCCTGGCTGTGCCACAGCTAAACCTCCTCCCTGTCTGTGTGAGGACAGCCAGGGGTGTCCACCACCTGCACTGCACCAGAGCCAGGGAGGGAGGTGGTTCTGACAGGTCAGTCTGGGCTGGTTCCTTCTGAGCCACAGTAAGGGTGAGTTGGTGCTGGTGGGTGCACTGAAGTAACTGGGAACTGAAGAGGTTTGTAGTATCAGTCAGTAATTTTCCAGCTATGGAATACTTCCTACATTGCAGGAAAAGGCTTGTGATGAAGTTATTTATCAGGTTAATGGAATATTCTTTCTAGGCCCTACCAATAAACAGCATCAGCCCTTCGTTTAGTGACACAATGCACAGTTACATTAGTGAATTTAAAAGTGAAGACCTCACAAGAACTGCCCCTGATCCATTCACACTTCAGAAACATTCATTTCAGATGACAGTTTTCTAAGTCCAAGAAGCAAATGTCATGATCTGGTAGTGGGTAATAGCAGTTTTGTGAGAAATAGTCAATCTAAAGTCTCTAATTAAAAAGCCAAACAAGGTGGAGGGAGGGGACTGGGGCAATTAGGGTCTCCTATTGAAAACCCCTGTGAGAGCTGCTGGGGGCTCTGGAGCTCAGTTACCAGCCTGGGAAAGGCCAGTGGGCAGAAGACAACTGTCTCAAAGGTAAATGAAGCCAGAATTATCAATATTTCTGTGATTTCTTTATTAGGTAAGGGTGTGTGTGTGTGTGTGTGTAATTGCTCGGGATTAAATTAAGTATTTGAGACAGCCAATTGTGAAAAGGATTAAATGGGTGTTAGGAGGATTGAGCCTTTTGGGAAGAACTGAGGCTGCATGGATAGCCCCAGGAGAGTTGTCAGGGCAGCAGAGAAGGGAGAAGGCTGCTCCTCAGCAGCAATCTGAGGCTGGAGCTGTTTTCACTGCTGATTTCACACCAGGGAAAAAAGCCTCTGCTCTTGAAATTCTTTGATAACACACATTAGGAGCTATCATCAATACAGAGAGGAGCTTGGTATTTCCCAGGAGGGTGAGAATGACCTTGAGTACTGGTGCAATAGAAAGGAGATGGATCTCCATCAGAGAGGGGGGCCAAGCATGTGTTTAGGATCTGAGAAAGGAGCTGGCAAGAGCTGAGGAGCAGCAGAACCCACAGGTAGCACCCCCAGGGGCAATGGGTTCAAACCTGATGCAGAAGGACAGAGAAAGCAAAGATGGCTATTGGGGGTTATTCTCATTATTCCACCACTGAATAAACTCTAGCTTTTCATGACCCAGAACAGGAAGCCTTTTTAGAGAGAGTTGGGGGAAACCAGTGAACTCAGCAGATGAGAAAAGAACAGAATCACTTCTATTAGCTTAGAAGAAGATGAGAAGGCTGAGGGGACAGGGATCCAGCTGCTCCCTACAAATCCTGGGCTGGAAGCAGAGGAGCCAGCAGGAGAAAGCTCTTCAAGCTGAGGCAGTTTCCAAGCATAAGCCCCTGAGAAGGGTGGAGACTGGCTGGAGAGCAGGACCTGGCTGTGTTTCAAGAAAGCAGAGGTGTCAGAAAGGCTCCGAGGGGGACAGGCTGAGGTGGCTCTGCCCTGGTACCACCAGGGTCCTGTGCTGGGGCAGCTGAGCCAGGCAGCAGCTCTGGGGACACTCCTAGGGTGGAGTGAGCTGACTTCATGATGGGCTGACTCAGGGAGAGAAATGTAAGGCCAGGAGCTGGCAGCTCATGGGAGAGAGCTCTGGAGCTTGCCCAGGCCCTTTCCAGTCTAGCCAGGCAGAAGATGCAGTGTTCCAATGAGAGCCTAGGCAGGTGTGGGGGTGGCTTTCTGGGCACCAGGTGTCAGCTGGAACAGTCTGGCCCTCTCTCCCTGAACCAGGATCAGGAGTTTCCCTGGACAATCTCAGGTCAAAACAGAGCTGTTGGGATCAGTTCCTAAGCACAGCTCATGCTCTGAAATATTCAGACAGGTGAGTGCAAATCTGTAAGAGCACTGAAAGCAAAAGCAAGGCACCTCTAGTTCCCTACATCCCTTCTGCAACACCCCACCAGGGCAGCTTCTGGAGGGCTGCTTGGCTTGGCCCCAAGGGAAAAACACCCACCAGGTCACCCAAACCAACCTGCTCTCCCCCAGAAGAACCCCCCAGCCAACAGCTCAGCAGGATGTTTGCTATGGTGTTGGTTTTGGTTACTCTTCCACATGAAGTGTGTTCCAAAACATTTCACGGAATTAAAAGCTGCACAAAACCCTCATAATCCAAAATGTCTTGGCTAAAAAAGGAAGCCTTCTGTTTTCCTTACAGCTCAGGCCAAAGCCATTTTCATTTCTGGCTTCTTAATGTTAAATACAGTTTAGCCTGAGCTGCTCATCAAACAGCTATTGCAACACGGGTACATTTGCAGTTGTTTAGTCCATTGTTTTATCTTTAATTTGGGCATCCTGAGGATGGGAGCAGTTCCACTCCAAGTCTTTCTAGAGGAGGCCATCTGCTAAAGCAGTCTGAATGTCAGAGCTGTGCAGAGCAGGGCTGATCATTTGGTCACTTTATAGCTTGGTCATTTTTTATTTATTTTCACTATATTGGTGCCTAAAGACTTTGACCATGATCATAAAATAAGAATTTAGTTTTATGACAAAAATAGAGGTCTTAAAAGTTGTTTTTATCACCCCCCCAGCATAGACTGAGAAGCTTTTGCAGTTTTTCCTGAGCAAAGCAAGAGATGTCAGCCTGGGCTATGAGCTTCAAGTTCATGTTTGTTCTTATTCTGTCTGGAGACCTGAGCTAGCAGCAGGGCCCAGGGAAAGCTCCTAGGCTTGGAGGCACTTTCTGTCCCCCTGCTGAGCAGCTGGGTGATTGATTCACATCAAATGTGGATTCTAGCAAGGGCTGGGAATAAGAACTGGTCTGTGATCCTGTTTAGTGACTGAACTGTCATGAAACTGGACAGTAATTTGGCTTAAAGGATACACTGACCCCTCTTCCCAGCCCTGCTCTTCTGCCCCTGTTCCTATCCTCTCCCAGCAGCACAGAGCTGAAGAATCCATGCTGGAGGGGACACTCCTGGGCATCATTTTCTTTGCTGGTAGTGTCCTTGGCCTGGGGAAAGGTTCAAGTCAGTAGGAGGGGAGGTTTTCTTTGTAGGACACAGAGCATTTAATGGAGAGCCTCCCTAGTGAAAGTGGCTAAAAATGCCTCGAGCAAGATGATGTCTTTGGGATGCACTTTGCTGCCTCCTGAAACAGGCAGCAGGCTTTAAACTGAAGTGTTGCAACTCCCATGTTCTAGCCATGTGGCTTGGATCAGAGGTCAAGTCCCCCTCTGATCTGGCAGAGGCAGGTCAGAGCAGCAGCCCCACCATGGCTGTGAAGTGTAAGTGCTGTGGCTGATCATGAAGAGTTCCTGCTCACAACTGTGGGGTTTCTACCATCTTTAGCCTGCATGCATTTCAGTGTGCATTCTGAAAGCTGGGGAGCACCAGGCCCAGATTAGCATTAGGCAGCAGCACAGCCAATACCTGTGCTGCAGGCTTTATTCAGGCACTTCCTGAGCTACAGAGGAATGCTGCGACTCAAAATGTTCAGTTAATGGTTGCCAAAAGTCTGTTTAAATCTATTAAATGGCTCCTTTTCTGGGGCTGCCTCTGTTGCCCACAGCTAATAGAGTCCCAGAGGCTGTGCCACTGGCACTCCATGCTCCTCATGCTGAGAGAGCAGAGGGTCACAGTGGGACATCTCAGCTTTTCTCCCACGGGTGCTCCTGGGAGAGGCTGCAGCTGTGCCTGTGTAACCCAGCTCTGCTGTGTGCACAAAAGCTCAGACAGCTCTGTTTTTGCCCCTCCTGGCTCACAAGCCCCTTAAGCATTACCAACATGCAGATTTAAGACAAAGATAAGCAAGATAGCAGATCAGTTAATACAGATGGAATAAGCAAGTTTTTCCCTCACTTCTTTAGAGGAACACTGAGCTATCCCAGCTGCATCAGACACTGAGGGTGCTCTCTCTTCATGGGGTTAATTTCTCTCCTAACTTGCCTTGCCATTTCTTTTTCACTGTTGATTCTGTGTTCCCTGGTTGAGCTGTACTGCTGGAAGCTTCTCTGGTTCCACGTGTTTCTGCAAAATAGGCTTGGCCCATTGCTAAGAACAGGTCAGCACTGCCTGAATTAGTGAAAATTACAGGAGAGAAGTTACTTGGCTATCTGGTCAGGTATTTGGTCTGGAGACCAGTCAGGTTTTTCCTCTTTCCAGCAGTGGTTTCTGTATTTCTGAGGTAGATACATAGCAACTAGAGAGCTGAAGATTGCTCTGGTGCTCATCATCTCCCTCAGCCTCCTGCAGCTGTTTCCACAGCAGATTGAGAAGGCAGCACAACTGCTGTTAGCCCACGGGGCTTCAGCAACTCCAAACTGAGACTTCCACAGACAGAATTACACTCCTTCCCCATAAACATAACCACCGTGGCCTTAAATCCCTCTCCACTTGCCAATTAACCCTAAATATTCCAAAAGCCTGTCTGTGCTGCAGTTGCCAACGTTCCATCACCAAATCACAGAGCAATTTAGGTTGGCCACTGAAGCCAGCAAGCCCCAACTCAAAGCAGAGCTATCCTCAGAGATTTCAGCTTGACCAGGACAGTCCAGTTGAGTTTGAAAATTCTCCAAAGCTGGCAGGTCCACAGTAGCTCTAGGCAGCCTCATTCACATCTTCACCACTGTGAGAATTTATTTTTTCCTTGTGGCAAATTAAAATCCTTTACTGCAAGAAGACAGTGCCACTTGACCTCCTGCTATGCACCCCTGGCAGGAGCCCTGCTCCACCCTGTCTGCTGCTTGGGCAGTAGTTTGACCCCCTTACCCTTATCCTTCCATGGCAGTGGGGACCCAAAGCAGATGCAGCAGTCTAGCTATGGTGCCAAACGAGGAGAAAAATCACTTCCCTGAATCTCCTGATGATTTTTGCCTGGCCCTTGGTACAGCAGTGCTCTGCTGTTTGGTTATGGTTTGGTTTGGTGCTGTGCTTTGTTTAGAATAATTCTGTGATTCTATTGTTGTGTGGGTGGGGTTTTGTTTGGTAAGTCTTTTTGTGTGGTTTTCTGCTTGTTTGTTCTTGGTTTTGTTTGTTGATGTTGCCTTGGTTGGTTGTTCTTCTGATGCTCTGACAAACATCTCATGTCTCCTTCACATCTCCTTCTAATTTCAGCTGCTCCTTTGGCCTGGCTGATTTCACCCCCTCGTGATTTCACCCCTTGCTTCTGACTGCCTTAGAGCTCTCTTCTTTTTATTGGTTTGTTTTTCCCTCTGCTGAACCAGAGTTCCATCACAGAGACAGCTGGTAGAAATCTGTTTGCAAACTCTGGCATCACTGGCCAGTATCCCTCTCAAACTGGGATGACACTCCCACTGTCCTTTTTGTTTGTTTGGGGTTTTAATATTAGTTTATTGAGAAGAACCCATGTCAGAAATGTATAGAGACACTAATGAACGTGTTCTCAGACTTTGGGAATACATCAGTGTCACCATGATGAGATTCTGCCTTTGTGGACATCATGTATACAAGTGAATTGAATCAGAGGGAGATTAATTAGTAGCATCACTCCAGGAAGAGCTGCCATCATTTCCTAGTGAGTGTTTATAAGGATATTAAATGCCTGCCTTTGAAATGCTCAGTCTGGAGTAAGTCTCAGAGTGGGTACTGGAAGGTGCTTCACATTCTGCTGCACTCACAACCATGCTGGGAAAGAAAAGTTCACAGTGGGGAGCAGCAGGAACCTGAGGCTGTAGTTGGTTTTGCCAATGTGGCCAGCAAGTCTTCACAGTGAGAGTTATTACCCTGTCATTAGAGCACTTTTCTGTTTGATGCATCAAACCACTACTACAGTACATATTTGTTGACATCTCATCTGTTTTAGGAAGGCAAATGATTACAAGTTACCAAGGAAACTAATAAGCAGGATGCCAGGAATGGGCTGCAGAAGTCATTTTGCTAGATAGCAAGTCACTGCTGTTTTAATTTCAATTAAATTACACCTACTTCTCATGCTGATAACATCAAACCAAAGCATGTACCATTCCAAAAAGAATTCACCCAGCCCCATCCATTGAGTAAATGACAGTGAGCACTGTTGTGTGGCACACACAGATGGAAGTCCTAGAGGGCTGTCATCTGGTGAAGGTTTTCTGGGCTTTATGTACCAGGAGCTGTATTGTGTGAGCTGGTAAACTGCCCACAAGCTACATGACCACAGTCCTCAGCACTTACCAAAGGAATTGTTTTAACTGGGATATTTAAATCTGGAAGCAGATCAGTGGGATTGAAAGTGGTTCAGGCTGGAGGCTCAGAGAAAACTGAGCCCTCCCCCCCTGTCCTGAGCAGATGGCACTGAGGAGCTACAGGGTGCCAGGAGTGAAAAGGCAAAGAGTTTGAGTTTTGAGAAAGCAAGATCCTCAGGGAACTTTGCCTTTGGAGGCCAGAAATAGCTTGTGTTAGGGACTGTTGTGGGTCATTACTGAAATTTCCCTATATAGGAATATGTAAACTTAAACAGGTGTATCTGCTTCTGGAAACCTTATCTGTGCTGCAGGAAAATTTGCTGTACACTGGAAATCTTTGTAGTAGTGTGAGTGAGAGAAGTTGAATAGCAGGAGATGGCTGAATAGGCAGAGGATGAGTGGATAAGAATGGGTAGGAAAGAAAAAGGTAGGAATGATATGTAGAAAACCAAACAAATCCAATTCTTTCTTGGTTTTCTGAGCTCCAGTTCTGCCTTGCCAAGCCAGATGATGGAAGTATTGTTTTCATTGATCCTGTCTACAGCCCTTATTTCCCACGGGTTTGGCTTGAATAGCTGGGGCTGGGTTTGCCACATTACTGGGAAACAATGGGAAGAAAGCTTTTCCAACATAGTGCAACTGAAAGGTATCACCCTGCTGAAGGGTTAGAAGATCACCCAGATCAGACATATCAGTAAATATTTTACTGCTGTATGGAACCATGAGAACATCCCTTGATTTGGCCATGTCTGCAAGGCCTGAAAATAGAATTCTGTGAGATTATTTGTCACCTGTTCTGTCAGTGTGGGAGGTGGAGCAGAGCCACACACCAGTTTGGTGTGCTAGGCACTACAGCATGCAGAGCAGCTGATAGTGTGGAGGTAGATAGCACAAAGATGGAGTAACTCAATTCAGGAAAGTATTTCCTGCACTGGAAAAGGTGTGACCAGAAATGAGAAACTGGAACCAAATACAGCTGCTGAGTGCTGAAGGAATGACACATGGAGATGAAGCCAATGAACAAAAAAAAATCCCTGTGTGGCATCTTGTGAAAAGCAAGCAGGGTTGAAATTGCCCCAGATAGTGCATTCAGAAAAACAATTATTAAAGAGCAAATGGAAATGCATTCTGTAAGAAGCATTAATCAAAGACAATGGCTGAGGGTGATTTGATGCCAGTCCATCAGGCCTCAAGCAAAGGAAGAAAGCAGTGTTAACTTCAGATTCAAATGAAGGAATTAAATTATATAGCAACTCAGACAACTATTTCTGGATTTGTATAAGTAGAAGCCAGTCCATAATTTTCCTCTGTGGAATAAAGATGAGCATTTCAAAGGATTTCTCCTGACTAAATGCATTTGAGATGAAGGCATGGTGCAGCAGTGTAAGCTGTGTGTTCCAGGGCAGGCTGCAGTGAGGTGCCATTGAAGCCCAGCCCAGATGTGCACACATGGAACATGGGGGCTTCTGCCTGGGCTCAGATCAGCCACTGGCTGCTTTCATGGCAGCTGCCTGCACATAAATGCCCTAAGGGTCAAGGGCTTTGGGGCTGCCCTGGTGGAGATGAACTCTTTTCTAGTGTCAAAAACACAAGCCAGGCAATGAGAGAGGAGGAGGAGAAATAAAAAATCCAAAACCCACAGAAACACCCTACAACAACCAAACCACCAAAAAACCCAAAGCACACAGGGACACCTAGATGGAAATGAAGATGGAAATAGTGAGTGGAGGGAGGAAACTTCTGATGCAAAGAGGAAGAGGATGAGGTTCTCACATGAGTTTCTCCTCTCAGGAAGTGATACAGGGCTTGCTGAGGAGAATACATGAAATATTCATGTTTTCCTAATGAGCATCAAGGGTCCCTCTATTCTCTCTTTGATATTATTCTGTTCAGGCCACTTGAAATGAAATCACAGGTGGGAAAGCCAGAGGGAAAAGCACAGTGGTGAAGATAAGGTGGTATCAGAGAGTGGTAGAAGCCTGTGGGGAAATAGCAGGGATGCTCTCTGGGCTGGCAAACCAGATCCTAGCAGCAGACTGTGTTTGCTCACAGATGGATGTTTACTCATCCCAGGCTGGAGCACAGGATCAAACATTTGGAAATGTGTAGGCTAGGGGAAGGCCTGAAGGGATTTCAGCAATTGCTGGGGAGGTAGAGAGAGGTGATGCAATTAGAGTGCTAAAGGATTAAGAGGACCTAGAAGAAAGGCAGTCTGCTTCTTATTCATGAACTCTCACAGAAAACATTAACATTTAGGAAAATAAATATTACTTCAGACTCTCAGGACTAAACCTTTAACAGGTGCAGCTACCCTGGACTGGAAAATGCCCTGGCTGCCTTGCAGAGCCACCTCTGAGTCAACAGAGCTGTTGCATCTACCTGTGCTCGCTTCTCTGAGCGTGCAAGAGTGAAAAGGTGTGTTACACCACGTATGCAATGCAAGGGCTGAGGTGCTGTGTTCAGGGCACTGTGACTTTACCCCTTTAAACAGAAACCTTGCTGGGCACCTGTAGGTTTGGAGCACAAAGCAGAGACTCAGTGCTGAGCAGACATTCTGGCCCTGCTTCCAAGGGAAGGAGCAAGCGACGAGCCTCCAGGCCTGGCTGATGAAAACCAGTTTGTGAGGTGGAGCTTTGCAGTCTAGATTGGGAATGGCAGGACCACACTGTGTGCAGAAATCAAGGCTTCATCCCCTCCACCTCCCCAAGCCCTGTGAAGGCAGATTTTACATGCTCAGTAATGAAAATACCTGTTGCATGACAAGTGAACTAAATCAGGAGGAGGTGGGAGAAAAAATAATTTGTTGGATGGTAGAGGAAGCAAAGAATAAACCCTGCAGCTATCTCCAAGAAATAATAGGCAATAGCTATGGTCTGCTACCCTGCCTTGGAAGGAAGAGTAGACTGAAACTTGAAAAAGCACATTTGTAGGCTCTGTAAGGGCAGACCCAACCAGATTTTTAATCATCTTCCCTAATAGCCTGCTATTTCTATCAAGGAAGAAACACTTGCACAATTAAAAACATGTATTGGAGCCACAATCCCACAGAGCAGGAGCTGCTGTTCTGCAGCACAAACCCCTCCAGAAATACCACCCTGTCTCAGGCACCCTTTATTTCCTTGAAGCACTGATAGTTGCACGTAAGGTCTTGCAGTCACATTCCCTGATGTGTTTGGGTGGCAAACTATTTGTAAATAATGAGAGACTGGAGATAATTCACTATTAATACATTATATATTAATATCATAGTGCAGAAGGCAAGGTCCAGAGTGGGACCATGCACTGCATCACGCTCAGTACAAATTTAATTATCTCTCTTATTAAAGTTTTCTACACTCAGCTTCATGACTCCAGACAAGGTCTAGATACAGCAGTGGCAGAATGAATGATTTGAACCCAGATCCCTGAAACTGAAGGGAAAGGCTCAGTGCACTACCTGGCTCTCTCTGCAGAAAGATATTCATTTAAAATACACTTTGGTTTGTGTTTCAGTGCCTGTAAAAGGCTGAGACAATGACCTTTCCTTCTCCTCCCTAGGTGAAGAGAGCACGAGCAATGTCTGTGTACTTTGCAGAGGCAGGAAAGGCAAGGCAAGGCACACAGTGGTGGTGATGGAGGGATAAAAGCTGCTCTAGCAGTCTGCTGAGGGGAGAAGAGGTCATGTTTGGGACTTTGCTCAAACCACCCTGGGAGTTTTCTGGGAGACCCTGAATGATTCTTTTTGACAAAGCAATTAAAATATGAAAAGCAGAGGAAGTCACCCAGCCCATACTGAAATTTCTAGTGGATGGAAGGCCCTTTGACCCTGTCAGGATGATTGAGAACTGAGCAAGATCCTCCCCAGCCCACCTGCAGCAGAAAGGATGGCAGAGTTCAGAAGAGCCCCTGATGAGGCTCTTGCAGCAGAGCAGCACCAGGCCAGTGGCTGCTCTTCAGGTAGTGATGGCAGCAGCTGGAACCCCAGCAATCATCCTCCAGGCTTGCTCCTCTCCCCACAGCACCAGGTGGGAAGGAGGCCTTGACAAATCTAGATTCAAAGTAAAACCAAATGGAAAAACTCTGTTTTCCTGCAGATGTCAGGCAGGAGAAGCACTCAAATGGATGAGAAATGACATAGGTTGAAGTCAAAATGATCCTTCCATTTATGCCATCAGCCAGTCTTAGGGCACTGAAAATCACTGACATGCTCAGAACTCAGAATGGGCAAGGACAGAAAAGCCATTACAGCCTCAGATGGAGGTGGGTTTGGACCTGGCTCTGTCTGAACACTCTCCATCTGCTTCATGGCCCTCTCTCCTAACCAGATACTGCACAACACATTTCATACCATTTAAAGATAGTTTTTACTGTTGTTTCTTAATTCTAACCATCAGTGATTCCAGAAATACCTCCCTTTAGATGCTACTCTGTCTCCAGATACCATCTTTAAAGCCTGGCATAAATAAATAGACATTTTTAAAAGCTAACAGACTTGGCAAGTTTAGCCCCAAGCCACGGAAACCCAAATCTTCTGTAGTAAATTCTTCACAAGCACCATTTAAAACAAAATCCCTGCTTTGTTCCCAGTGAACCTGCAGTGTACAAACCAGCTAGAGCCAGCAGTCCAGGTAGATCTGAGAAGGCACAGAAGCACCAGCATGTGCCTGCTGGGACAGGCAGGGACTCAGGCTGCTAATTGCTGCATCTAACAGCCACCAGTGCTCGTGGAAATGCTCTAAGGAGTGCATTTGGAGACCCCAAAAGGAGAACATTTCAGAGATGCATACAGATGATACCTCGTGCAGCTAAGGGGGAGTCAGAAATAGCCCAAAACTGCTGCTGTGGAGCTTTGGTGAGCAGGGAGGGTCAGTCTGTGGAGGAGTGGGAACAGAGGCTGGCATTTCATGGTGAGGGGACACAGCAGGCATGAGCTGGGGGGAATGGAGGAGAAGGATGTGGAAAAATGCAAAGGGGAAAGACATAATCCAGTCACAGTTTGTATGTATCCAAAATGACCTCATTTTGTTCAATCAGAGCATATCATCAGGGCATGCATTTAGACTCTGGATCTCCTGGATCCTAAGAATTGGTCTAGTTAGTGAGATTCCTACAATAAGACTATCCACTATGGTCAAAGTACTCAAGCAGAATGGCAGAGTAAGAGCAGGAAGCTGATGTTTCAGGCATCACTTTGAACAAGCACAGGCAGAGTAAGGCTGGAGGGAAGCAGATGTTCCAAAGCCATACAGTTTCATATTTAAAACTCTGCTAAGTCATACTAAGTGGTTATGAAGTAGATGTGCTGGTACTAGAAACAGTATTGAATATGTGATGCCATTGATCTGCTGGAATTATGTCTTCTCCTTTTATCAGCCTTTAGCAGCAAAGCTGAGTTCTTGGCTAGAACACTGGTTTTTGGTGAAGAAGACACAGAAAGAGCCAATGATGGGTACCTGGTCTGTGGCCTTGTGGTGCTGCTGCTGTCCACGGGGTGGCCATGATGCCTGTGGCTAAGGTAGGTCTCACCAAATCAGCATGGAGATCTGGCTGGGTGCATCTGAAAAAGAGATTTGAAAAGTTGTAAATATTTCTGCAGTATTATCAGAGCTGTAATGGCTGACATTACTTGAGTTCCTACAGTTAATTTAAGAGTAGAAGGTAAAATCTCTCTGGGTTGGAGTAGGGGGGTTTGTTAACTAGATTTAATTGTGCCAGCCTGCAGTGTGTGATAAAATTCAATTCAAACACTCTGTTGCCATGATAAGCCATGTAAAGCAGTGCCAACCTATTGAAAAAAAAAAAAAAAGAATAAAACAAGAAACAGATTCTTGGACACTGCCTCTGGCTGGATGCACTGCCTGCCCAGGGTTGGTTTTCCTTGGGGATTTTATTATCTGTCTCCATTTATCTCTCTTGTTCCATTCTCATTTGACTGGAAGTTTCTTCAGAGCAGGCTGCTGCTTTGTGTGCCTATCTCTGTTCCTGCAAGGAACAATGTCCCTGGCTCTACGTGGTTGGAATCAGAGCAGTGACAGAAGCTGGGGCTGGGAGAAATGTGCCTGAAGCAGGCAGGCGTTGGAGCTAAGAGAGGGGAGATAATGACTGTTAGAAACAAAAGTGCATTTTAGGGTTGGGATTTTTTCAGTTAGAATAAAAATAAAGGTTGATAGTTTAAATTGCCTCAGAGAGAGTTTTGGATAGAGAGGAAGCAGAGTCTGGACAAGGTGGCAGTTTGGAGTGGTCACTGCTGGTGAAAGGGAAGATACTCTGCATCCCTGGTACCTGCCAGTGAACACCAGTGTGGTGGTGCAGCCCTGCTGGAGCCCAGCCTGCTGGACAGAGGTGGGGGACTGCAGGAGCCCAGGGAATGTCTCTGGCTTAAGGGCTGTGTTTGATCTTTCCCATGCTTAGGGGCTGCAGTGCTGGGCACACTCCTGTAGGGCTGTGCTGAGGGGGTGGGAAATGGCAGAGAGCTGGAGGTGGATGGCTGTGACAGTCTGGGCTGCTGTGACTTCCCCTGTGTCACACTGACTGGCTGTACGTGTTCTTTCCTGCCACTGACAGGCAGCAAGACAAAACACTTCAGCTCCAAGCCTGGGAATGCTGTTGTGTGTCTGAGCCAGTTGCTGTTTGTCAATTACAGCTTGGGCTTTCTCTCCTCCTTTAGAAGAAACTGAATCACAGTTCATAAAGACACAGTGTTTCTGTGTTGTAATGCCATGTGTTATGGAGAGATGAGAAAGGGATCATCATGGGGATGTGAAAAGAGAGCAACTCTGAGGAGCATGCTGCTGATAGCTGAAAGGAATCCCAGTCAGGACAAGGTGGTGAAAATCTGAGAGCAAGGAGACTGGGAGGGAGAGGCTTTCATGGAGCTGTGCTTTAGGACCATCCAGCAGCTAAGCACCATGGGGCTGCTCACTCTCTCCTGCTGCCCAGTGGGATGGGAAGGAGCCTCAGGAGGAGAAAAAAGAAACCCCCCCGGGGTTGAGACAAGAAGAGTTTAATAGAACAACACAGAGAGAGAAGGAACAACAGCAGGAACAAGAATTGAAGGAAATAATCTCAAATGAGTGATTTACAATGCAACTGCCCAACCCAGCCAGATCCAGCCACTCAAACTGCTCCCCTGGGCCAGCTCTCCCAGCAGAGGATGGGTGTGACACAGCCTGGCACTGAATATCCCCCTGCTCTGGAAAGCCTGCTCTCGGCCTCAGGGCTCTGACATGATGAGTGGGAAGATGCTGATGAGGTTACATTGGATAAACCCCTTGGCACTGCTCACTACAAAAGTTCAATGAGGAAGTGTTGAAATTGTGTCAGAGGAAATAGTTCCAGCAGGGAACTTGAGACAATAAAAATAACTCTATAAATTGCTGCCTTGTGAAACGTTAATAGATAAACTGAAAAAAAAAAAAGAAACAACTGTGGGTCTTGTAGTCCAGATGTTGAAACAACTGCAAAATGTCATTTCAACTGTTTTCCTTGTGCTAGACTGAATGGTGGGGCAGAAATCTCAGCAGCTGTTGTCTTGCTAACCCTGTCATGGCTGGGAATGTGTGTGGTGGGTCAGAAATCTCTGTGTGGTGGGACAGTTCTCCCATGGAGGGAACTCTCTTGGTTTAGGTGAAAGACAGTATGAGCTGGGAGAAGTGTGGGAAACCCTTCCACACCCATCACTCATGAGAGCAGTGCTACATAATTCTGTAATAATACAGAATTATTCTACATTACAGCTTAAAGTGTTAGAAAAAGACAAGTATACAAGGCAGAGAACACTGCAAAGCCTGGTGGCAAGTGAACTCCAACCTATGTGCCAGGCCTTGTGAAAATGAGTTGCTGTAGGAATCAGCAATGAGTGTTTCCCAAGCAGCATCTCACAAGACACTGGAAAACACAGCAGAAGGTGAATCATGGCTGGATAAAAATGCTCCTTTTGCTTGGCTCGTTCTGCTGCTGTCAGAGCTGCAGCTCTGTTGCTCTCTCTGCAGAGCAGAAATGTTGGTGTCACAATTCAGACCCTCTTTTCAGTGCTCAGGGAGGACAGAGCCTGTGTGGAGCTGATTTCCATGTTGCTGCTTTTGCAGTACTTCATGTGTGCAGCAGGTTTGACCACGTTCTCAGCAAGGATCTCCGAGAGGAACATGGCCTAAGGCAGAATGCCATTTGCAAAACAGAGGGTAAAAGAAGACAGAGAGATTTTCATGTGGCTGTCACTGTTCACCTTTGCTATCTAGTTGCACAAAACACATGCTAGCAGTGAAAAAAAACAGCTTTAAGAAGAAAAATCTAAGTCTGACCTTCTCCAAGTCAGAAGAAGGGCTATAGTCGTGAGCTTTAAGGCATGAGAAGGGTTAATTTGGAATTGCCTCTTCTGGATAATCTTTTGTGTTTCCTGCTGTGTTCTTTAAATACTTCCAGCTGCCTAACTACTGTAATAGCTATCCTCATTTTCAGCCAAGGCAACATGAAACTTCACTCTGGACCAGCTTGAGTCTTAGCTTTGCATTTGACTTCAGTCAAAGCTAAAGCTTCAAAATCTAGTAGAATACAAAGCTTTCTGGTAACTGCAGTGGTCTTGATTTAGAATACCTGATCAAATTTTACCTTCTCTGGTAAATCCCACAATGGAACATCACCTTTCTTACAAACTGTTTTGAGTTTTGCGTGTACAACAAAGAAGAGAAAAGAAATCCTTCTGAATGATGCTGTAATTTGTTGAGCAAGATCATGCCACAGTTGGTGACAAGCTCAGCATTTGGTTTAGGAAGTGCATCCGTGTTAAAAATGAAGTTTCTATTCTTATTATGAGAGAGGATGAAAAGGAAACCACCTCACTTTTTTTGTAGGGAGGGTGATAGCATGGATCCATCAGAGCCAACTTGACCTGCCTATCAGGGCTTTGGGGAGTGGAAGGGCAGTGGTTCTTAACAGCAGCACAGAAAATGGATCAATAAGGCAAGTGAAGCCAGATTCCTTCTTTGATTTCTTTTGTGAAATGAGACAAAAGAGAGGAGAAAGCTTTTGAGCAGCCTGAGGGAGTGCTCTGACACACTGCACATCTTCAACTCATCTCAGTGGAAAGGAGGATCTCTAGTTCCCTTGTTGCTGCTGTGGGAAGTGTGCCTGTGCTGTTTGGAATGCTCTTGTGTTCACCCCTCTGGCTGCCGTGTGCTTAGGGAATGGACTCAAGAGATGTAAGAAAATGCTATTTCTGAGCTGAGTCACTCCTGCCCCTCTCTTGATCTTGGCAGCTCTGTTGATTAATTTTCCTATTACCCTTCATCCTCAGATTTCCATAATCTCCTCAATTTCTTCTTCCTCCACCATCCACAGCTTATGGAGAAGTCTGCAGCACAGAAATATTCGTTGGATAAATTTCACAGTTAAGAAATGAGAAAAGGGAGAATTCTGGCAAAGAAGTGAGGTTATGGTCAAACTGTATTAGTGTTCAGGAAAACAGGATGGGCCCAACACAGGTCTTGATACTGCAATAATGAGAATTGGTATCCTCCAAGTCACAGATTCAGAGGTGGGGAAATCACAGTGCTTTCTGTTCTGGGCAGGCAGTGGAGAGAAAATGTGTTCTTGAGCTCTGTGGGCTACTACAGACACAAGGTGCTATTGATTGTGCTTATTTATTGGGGCATGCAGTCCTCTGCACAGAGTGTCTGCACAATTAGATCCGAGCAAGGCAGACTGGAGAACAATTTCCTGTGTTTAATGCAGAAAGGTCAGCAAAACATGTGTTCTGCTGGCAAAAAGCAGCCTGTCTGACTTTAATCTAACAGGTTAGCTGCCATCACCATTATTTGGTGAGACTGTGTTAGCAGGTTTAGTGCCACCAAACAGCTTTGTTTACCTGTTAGAAATACTCTCATAATTCCCTTTCAGTTGCATGCTGTTGTGTACAACACAGATGCAGTGTGCACAATGTGCTGTAATTAACAGAGAAAAGTCTGAACAGATTCTCATTACCTAAATCCATCCTGACTGCCTCTGAAGGGAAATGTGGGCAGTGTTCTGTCCTCTGGGAAAAAAAATTTGCTTTCATTAGCCTCATTGGTCACTGAAGGCCAGTTTTTATTCTAATGAAATACAACTGCAGGTGCCTTTTATCTGTATAGAAGTAAGAAGCTTGTGAATAACAAAAAACCCTCCTCAGGGACTGGTCTGTGTGTTCAGTGGTTCTCTCTGATACCTAAAGCCATGGTAAATAATAATTTATGTCCCGTGTGCAGGAACAGGACAGAATGTCCACAGCCAGTGAATGCATCCAACAGAAATTTCCATGCTGAAAATGTCTCTTTTGCATCTCTTAATATGAGCTAGTGAAATTAATGAGCCAAACTTTGCCTTTTTAGAAGCCTTGATGTGTAGCAGAAGTCCCGGTAGGATTTTTTCCAGAGGTTTCTCATGCAAATCAAGGGCATTGTGTTTTGAACTGCTGGCTAAGGGTGTCAGTGTGCTTTTGGAGGAATACACTCCAGTCTTCTGATCCAATTACTGCAAGAAGTACTTCAGCTCCAGCTACCCTCATGCCTTCTATCTTCCAACACAACTAGGTTGAGATGTTGAAATTCTAGATGTTGTTTTTCCTTAGAACGCTAGATTTTTTTCCCCAAAGTTTCAGGAAAAGAGTGTAAGATTCATGGAGAAACAGAGGGAATGAACTCCTTTCTCTGAAGATTCACCTAGTGCTTTCCTGGCTCATCTTTCCAGAGTGAACTCCTGCTAATACAACTTGGCATTACAAGTTCTGAGCAGACAGAGGAAGGTAACAGAGTCGTGGGTGTTCTGCAGCAATACAAGAACATCTATGCTGCAGCTGAACAGCCAGAAGGGACTCTGCAGTGTACAGGCTGGTTAAGTATTTCCCAGTCTATCAGACATTGCTTATAACTGGAATTTCACTACTTTGTTCAATTTACAATCAGTCATCCCACATTCTGAAGCTCTTGAGGAGACATTGACAAAAGTGAAATGCAGTGATTCATTAAATAGAGGTCACAGGGGATACGAGCAAGAGAAAAGCTAAAAAGGAGGAGATTCACCTGCCATTTGCCAGGGGGTTTTATGAGCTGCTGGACAAGTTAAGACTTCCTGCTCCAAAATCTGCCTCTTTAGCAGGAGCTAAAGGTTTGTCATTTCAAATCCCTCCCATAAACCACCATCCCTCCAGCAGGGGCTGGAACCATAAGCCTTGCCAGTTGTGCAGCAGGCTGCACAGGTGCACGGGGGTTTCCCTGCAAGAAGCAGCTGCTGCAGCAGGGCTGGTGCTGCTGCTCCTCTGCTCTAGCCCAGGGTCTGCTCCCAGCCTGAGCAGCAGTTCCCAGCAGAGATTGATGGGTGTGCTCAAGTTGCTTTGTTCTTCTTTGGTGCTTTTTGGTTGGTTGGTTTGTCGTTAGTCTGTTTTTATTGTGTTATTTTTATTATTTTGGGTTGGGTTTTTTTGCTTTTTGTTTTTTTTGAAGGCAGATTGGTTATCATGTTGAAATCCTTGTTTTGCACAGGTTTTGACTCCTAAAGGTATATAAAGATGATTTGTAATCACTCAGGTTTTTAATAGTTCTTTGTCTAACTTCCAAGAAAATAATATTGAGTGCATGGGTACTTCATGCTTCAAAGTGTGTTTTTAACCTTTGTAAAGCTGTTTTATGGGAAAGAGTTGAAGAGCAGAAAGGCTGAGGTTGCAACCTGACTGAAGAGACTGAAGCAAAGGCAATCCAAGTGAAACAATGTGGTTGACGTTCCTTGTGCTGGAATCTGCCTCTGACAAGTCAACTTTCTAGATCTGTTTTCACACTTTTTTTAAGGGCTGTGTGTTTGCACCTGAATGTTTGTGCTTGGATGTTGCACTGATGCTACTGCTCCAAGTCAGTGCAGTGAAAGGGATGAGAAGAGGAATGCAGCAGGTAAAATACCATTTAAGACTCTTATTTTTACTGCATGTGCTTGCTGGTACTTGAAGACAAACTGGGTCACAGACTGGGGTTTTCTTTCTGCCTGTGAGAGCTCTTCTTTTCTCTGGCTGGTGGCAGAAGTTGAGTGCTGGTGTACTCACAGGCTGAGTGCAAGAAAGGAGTCTTGCTTAGCAGAGCCAAGTTTTCTTTCTTCCTTTCTTCCCAGTGCACAGGCAGTGTGCAGCTCGAGCTGCATCTGAAGGAAGGGTTGAGTGCAGTTCTGCTCTTGACACTGGAGCAGTTCTGACAATACCCAGTGGCAGAGCAGACTGCAGACACCAGCAGCCTTTTTTTTCCTCTCTCAGAAATCATAGCATGAACTACATCATTTTCCTTCTGACTGCCTGGTCTTTTTTCAGTGATAATTCTCTGAAGTGGATAAAACACTCTGTGCAAATGCATTCATCAACCTTCCATCTACACAACAGATGCATCACGTGGAAACTAAGAGCAGAGAGCAAGAGGAATAAAGATGACACATCATCTTCAGACTCAAGTCATGGTAAGTTCCCCACTGAAAATGCTGTGCCATGTTATATATATATTTTTGCACAGTGTAAAATGCTAATATCATGAGTGCTCTGCAAATTATTTTTTTTTGTTGTACAACTGCTTTGTCTTCTGGAAAAGAACAGGCTTTATTCCAACAGAGTTATGTGCATTAGGATTAATTCTTTTGTTGGGTCTTACCCTCTATATTCTAAGCCTGGTTGAATAGAAGCCAGGCCAAGAAAAATAAATGGTCATATTTAAACAAAATCCTTTGGTGATTTATGGGTCTTGGCTCTGACTTGGACCTGTCATCACTACAAGTACTTGTGTTAGAAAGATGCAATATAAACTGCTGGATCTGATCAAGGACTTCAAAGCAGATAAACAGGTTTCTGGGTAGGTTGCCAACATTCTGTAAATGAACTTTCATTAGATCTTCCAGGGGGAAAAAATGGAAAGAAGACAAGAAAATGATACTCACTGATGTGTTTGCAGAGATACAGTAAAGATGAGGCACCAAGAGAATGAGGCTGCCTGTGTTTCCATGGTTTGCTGTTAGAGATTTGAGAGTTTTCTGAGAAGAAATGACAGAGAGCACAGCTGTTCTCTGCACTCTGGCCAGAAGGCCTCACCCCAAACACTGGCCATGTACTGTGCCATACAGCCCTCTATCAGAGCTCTGGGAAATAGAATTCTCAGAGAAAAAATAGAGAGAAATGTGGTGTAAGTTTTGAAAGAGGTCAGGGCTTACTTGATGTGGGATGTTTACATCATACACTGACAGAAATCTCTATTTTTTGAGGGACTTATTTTCCCTCTGCACATCTCTGACCACTTACTGAAGACCACAGAATTGTACCCACCCACATGTTGGTTTTTGTAAAGAAAGAAATGAGATTGACTCCCAGAATCATCATGGATGTTTGAAGGCTACCAAAGCTAGGTGTCACAGAATCAGAATTAGAGAGAAAGAGGATTAGAACGTAACAGCACTGCTCAATTCACTGCCCTTCCTCCCCTGCCACCCCCAGGATCTCCAGCTTGCACACTGCCATGCCCCAGAGAATGCTCAGGTCTGCCAGTCCCAAGCAGAGTTCTCCATTTGCTCCTTCTCAAGCACACCCAGAGCTTCTTGGCTCCTGCTTGCCAGCGGGGAGGATGGATGGAGTGTTGCTGCACTGCAGCACTGGGGGGTTTGTGCAAAGGGGGCTGAGTCAACAGCCCTCTCAGGGCAGTTAGCAGAGGGCTGCTCCTTGCAGACCCCTCCCTGGTTTTCAGAACTCCTAACATCTGTTTAATGGAAGCAAATATTCTTCCTAGGTGCAGTGGTTGTGCAGGGACCTGTCAAAAGCTGCTGAAGTTATGTGGCAGTGTTGGTGTAGAGTGAGAACTGAGAAGCCTGGGTGTGAACTACCTCAGTGCTTCCAGGAGACTAGTGACACTCCTTGAAATATTTCCAGCGCTGTGACAAAGGTGAGGCTGTGTGTAAATACTCCATCAGTGCTGTGGCTTGCACAGGACTGTGGTGGTGGTTGCCTCACAGACCTGCTGAGTGTGTCTGCCAGAAAATGGGCTCTGTGCACACTCTAGATGATAAACCTGATATTAGTTTCATAGAAACATTCCAGAATGTTGCAGCTTCCCCAGCTATATGTCAACTTAGGACATTCTTTCAGGCTGACTCACTTGGTTTCAGCAGGAAACAGCACAGAAAACTTGGATTAAAATACAAGAAGCCTTCAGTGAAAAGGCCAAAGGGCAAGTTTGTGGATGTAAACTGGGATGTAAACTGGACCCAAGAATCCTGAGCTCATATAGAGCTGTAAATTGGGATTTCTTTACTGTAATGTGACAGAGCCAGTGTCTGTAGCTGAGACTCTCCCCTGGCTACACCTCCTGCCAGAGAATCACTGGACACCTACAGTCCATTCTGGAGAACAATACCTATGACCACATCTAGACTCCTGCTTGGAGTTGAAATGGCTCCCCAAGTTTCCTGTCATTATGAAAAGATGCTGGATAGATCATCTCAGCTGTAAACAACGTGGACATTCCCACCTCAGTCACTCATCTCACCCATCCACAGTTCCAGTTCTGAAGACCAGCTTTTGCTCTGCTTTCTTCTCACTGTTAACATCAGGCAATGTTTTGTTTCAAAAGACACTTTTTGGATCCCTGGTTGTACCATTGCTCACAACTCCCAAAGGGAAGATCCCCAGATGCTAATTATGGCCAGGGCTGCTGAGTGATTAAGGCTTGTAATCAGCAACTTGGAATAAGATTAAGCAAATTGCAACTTTCTTGCTGAGTGAGGTGAAAACTCAGAAGCAACACATTCTGCTCCAGAGGAACAAATAAGAAAGACACCAAAGCAACACCTTGCCTGGCAGCTCCCACAGAGATTTAACTACTTCATTTCTCACTAACCCCATGCAAGGCACCTGTATTAATTTGTAGAATAATTTAAGTGGAAAGGGATTGCTGGGCATCATCAGTGCTCAAAGCAGTGCCAGCTTGGAGCAGTTTTCTCAGGGCCTTGTCCAGTTTCATTCTGAATATTGATTTCCAGGGAGGGCAGGAGATGCCACATGCTCTCTGGCCAACTGCTGCCATGTCTTACTGTCCTCATGGTGAATAAATGTCCTCATATCTAATTGGAACTTTCCTTTTTGCAGCTTAATTGTAGAAAACAACATTCTACCTAAAATGTTTTCACCCCCTGTTAGTCAGGGAAGGTTCCCCAAGAACAGCTATTTCACCTGTCTGTGAACTTGCAGAATGAATCACCAGCAAGCCCTGGCACTGCCATTTGGGCAGGATGACTGCAGCATCTGGGGAAGTCTGGCAGATATTTGCTGTGGCAGAGACTGGATTGCTACACGAGTTGAGGCCACCAGGGGTTTATACAGGAATATCAGAGCAGTTTTCCTCTCTCCACAGTGTGACACAAGTGCCAGAGCAGCCATGAGAGGACTGCCATGTGAAGATGCAGAGCAGCCCCCTCAGCTTTGCTTTCTACTCCCAGGCAAGGTACATCTTTCTGTTGGGCTGCCACTGAGCAGCTGCCAAGTAATTCTAGCTGTGAGGAAATAACTGGAAATGAAGATGAAGTAGCAATTAAATGACATTCTCTGCTAGAATCCCCTTCTAGAGATCTAGTAGAGCCAGCATCTAAGGCAGCAAAGATGAGACCTCATTCTGAGTTGTGCTATGAGAAACAGCTACACCAACACGTCCCTGGGACAGCTTTTCAGATGGCTACAAACAAGAAGTGCACGTGGAAAGAAAGCCTCAGTGAGCAAGTCCTAGTCAGGGCTCACAAGACGTTAAAAAAAATGTCCTTTCAAGTTACAGAAATGTCTCTCTCTAAGGCTTTTCAGAAAAATAACAACCCAAATTACATGGCTTAGTGTGAATCACATTTAACTGGGAGATCATTCCTAGAAGTTTGCTTGTAACTCTCAATATAAATGAGATAATAGGAAATTATATACTCAGCTAGCTCCCTCATGGAAAATCACACCAGCTCTAGCAGCTCAGCCTGATAATATTTGAATAAAACATTTAAATAGTCCTAAACTCTACAAATGTTTCGAAATTTGTTTTTCTGTGTTAACAAGGATTCTTTTGTCCAACTATTTTTTTCTGCTGTAAATTTGTCCACCTGTTTTAATTCTGCTCTTTTTCTTTTGTCCAGAATAGACCTAAATACACAAAAGCCAGAGGAAATCAATGGGAACTGAAGAAAAATATTATTGCTGAGACTAGAGTGAAAAGATCTTACAACTGATGTCCAAAAAACCTTCCAGATGGTTTGTCTAAGGGCCTGCTAGTATGTTAGTGTCCCTGCCCTCTATGTTCTCATCATACATTACAACCTGTGGCAGAGTGTGAAGATCTTCAAGTGCAGACCATGCAATAGACGTTTTCTGTCCAGCACAGCAGGCTGGAATTCTATGCATGGGCTGAGTCCTTTTGCTGCTGCTGCAGGACAAGAAATACTGTTGTCCACCTTCTTCGTGGCTCTTTCACTTTAGGAAACACACGAGAAGAAATGACAGCAACTTATTCCAATTTTCTGCAGGTAAACACATAACTGTGGGGAGTGTTTTAGTCTCCTTTCTGCTCTCACTTGGCTTTTTTACTCGTAGACATGGAGGATGCAAGGGCTAGAGGAATGCTCTGGGGTTAGGGGTGTTTGGTTTTGGTGTGTTCTTTTTTTCCCCTGCTGTTTTTCAGATGCCTGCCTAATTGAGCACAGCTGTGCAGTGGTGCAAAACTCCAAAGGAAATGAGCATTTTGATAATTTCCCATTTCTAAAGCACCTCTTCAACAGCTTGGGTGAAAACAGCAGCCGCAGTACCTTTAGAGAGCAGCAGCACTGAACAAGATTTATCACACTGAGCTGTTTCCTGCAGGCATTTCACAAAATCCACTTTTAAGACAAATCAGTAAAAGTTCCCTCAACTGTAACTGGCTTGTAACATAAACAAAATGTGTGTGGAATAGAGACAAACTTTTCCAGGCTGCTCCAAGGGTGAATTCTTGTCTTTTCACTAGTCTACTGCCAACGAAGACTTCATACTTTTTATTTCATAACAAGCATTTCTACATCAGTTTTCCATTTGGGACTGTGGCCAGTGGGAAAGTATATAGACTTATGAAATATTCTGAAGTAATTCATAATGTGTTGCTTTTTGTGAACATCCTGTTTGTGATTTCAGGCTTCAGCTTTACATGTTAAACGGCTCATGAGCCATAGCCTCAGAGGATATAAAATAGTCTGACCAAATACACTGTTGAGTAATTTCTTTCTGAAAAAAAAAAAATATAGAGTTCCTCGTAAGGAACTTTGGATGCATTCAGGCTTCTATAAGCTGACTTCTGCAGAGATTTAAAACATAGTATGCCTTTCCCTGATCTGTTATACTATCTTATTTACTTGCTGAACTGATTTTGAGAGTCAGAGATAAGTCAGGATGAGAGGTTCCACTGACACAAGCCTTGCTCTGAGCAGGCCGCTCAATGCACTGCTACCTTTTTAATCTCTGTATTCCTAAACAAATAGAGCTCTGGGATTCCAATGTGCTTCCTAGTGCACAATGCCTAAGAAACAAGAATAATTGTCACTCCTTTGGCAAAGAATGTGCTTTCAGTACCACTACCACAGCCTTGGTTTGCCTGCCTGTGGCCTTACCTCTGCAGGGCTGGCGGGGAGCTGTGGAGGTGGCTGGGCCTAGAGTTAGGCCCAGGCCCGGGCCCTACAGGGCCCTGCTGCACCACACACAGAACCAAACATGAGCTGAGCCTTGACATTCCTCAACAAATGGGATATATCTAAATAGATGGTTTGCTTGGGCCTAATAGTTAAACCCATGAGTTCAAATAAATCATTGCTTAACCCTCCAGCCAAGCCCAGTTCAAGATAAACCTGCAATCCAGTCTCTTTTCTCCACTATGAGGAAACTCATTTGTGCTTTGAACCAAGAGTAAAGAGGCTCAAAACAACCAAATTACAGTCAAATAAATAAAAAGGCCCATGTGACAAATTAAAAAATAAAAAAAAAATTCCATTGTTGATGCTTCTAAATGAAAGTTTTCTTGCTTTTCCTATGAAGCATTTTCCTATGAGAAAGTTTCAGTTATAGTGGCAGCTAAGCACCAAAATCTTTAAATCTGTCATTAGTTTTACAACCCCAAAGTGAAGATTTCATCTTTCAGTAAAAAAAACAGCATAGAATTCTTAGTCACTAGATTTATAGATGACTCCATGGTGCTCCAAAATCCCTGAGATCATTAGTTTTTGCTAATGCCCATCCTTACACTGCCACTGCTGTTAGCAGAATATATGGCCTGGGAAACAACTGACACAATCTTTCTCTGGATACTTCGAGACTCATAAGATGTTGAACTTTAATTAACAAATTTAATTAATATATGGTGTGTTGAATTCCTTCTGGTTTCACTAGTGCGTGGGATATCTTCATTTGTTGCTTGGACCTCAGAGAGGTCCCCTTCAGAGGGGCAACAGAGGAGGCAAAATTATGTTTATGGAAGGTTCTCAGTATTGCTCAAGGCCAAATCTCAATTAATTATTATATTTTAATACTATTTGTTTTTTCTGCTGTTAATATTTTATAATGCACACAGCCAGTCAAGTCCCATGACACCTATGTGGTTTTTGGATTAGCAAACAGACTTGTTCAAGTGTTTGGTTTGGCTTTTTGTTTTTATCAAGTACTTCTTATGAATTCTATAGATTATCAGCTTTTCTCTTTATACCTAAAAAAATATAGATAAAAAGATAGCATTTGTAATCTTTTTTTTTCTACCAATTTTAAGGAGCACTTTTCCCCTCAAAAATTCCCCTATTATTTCATCTACTGCACATGAATCTAACTGCTATAATAAAGATTTCTCACACTCTCTTTGAGAATGTTTCACATTGTATTGGCCACCAGACTTTAAAAGAAGGGGAATGGGATAATAAACTGAAATGGTAAAGAATTTTTAAAATTTTTTTTTGAGAATGCAGTAAGGAGTTACAGGATTACAAGATTTTTCTTAGAGCAGAAAGGTCAGGTTAAGAAATTATTTTTAATTATTAGAGGGTTTGTGCTTACGGCTGTGAAATTCTCAAGTCAAAGGAGGGGTAGCAGTTGAATTAATACTGCTTAACATCAGTATAGCACTTCAAAGCTCTTAAAAAAATGAATTAATTGAGTTCAGTGTGTAACTCCCAAGAAATTATTTCCTCAGCATGTACAACCTTTTCCTTCTGCTCTCGGACTATCCAGAGAGAGCTTGAATTTCTCTTAATGCATTTTTTGCTCATGTCCTTGTGATAATTTTTTGTACCAATGGTATTAAAATCTATTTATATATCCAATCCTCTGCAAGGGTGTTGATCACTAGGCTTTGAAGGAATCACTGCAGTCTGAATCCATGAGGAAGACCTATGGAACAAGCAGGGCTATTTAGTTGTGTTTTGCTTTGGTTTGTTATTTTCCAATGAAAAGCTTTTATTTCTGCTCTACGTGTTTTCCTGCTAATCCTTTTCTCTCCCTTATCAGGAGTTTTCACACCCGTTCATTTGGATTTGTGTGCTGCCAGCTGACCAGAGGAATGGGGGGGTTTTGATGGATTCCCAGGGGGCTGTTTCATGATGCTGTGAACAGAGGGTGTGCTCATTCGGTGTGTTCTGGCAGCAGGCACACTGGCTGCACAGCCAGATACCCCGTGTCCAGCCCTGGTTCAGCCTGAGATACCAACCACCCGACACAACTCATCTGCTTTCTGGAAGCCACTACAACCTCAGCCTCACAAAAACTCCTTTTTCTTTGAACTGAGACTGAAGAGAAGCCTGCAATCCCTGTCTCCAGGCTAGCCATGGTGATGCAGAAGGCACACAAGCAGAGAGAGAAGAACCTTCAGCAGGTCTCCCTGAGCTTGGAAGGAATTTGAAAGTCAGCACAAACTCCACAGAGTCAATAAGTGAAACAGGGGGAAAAAAAGAAGGTGAAAAAAAAGCCTGGCTGTTTGCAAATGTAGGTGCTGAGTGAGTCCTCACAATAATCCTGACTGGGCTAAGTCAGTGGTCTCTCTAAACATGACAGGTTCACAAACTAGCAGAGAAATTAATCCCAGGGAAAACAACTTTTACAGAGATCTATACTAAGAAGTGAAAATGATTCTTTTGGGCTCACCTGCCTTTAAGTTGTGGGAGTTCCAGTTTGCCTCCCTAATGTAAGGAAAAGTAGAAATGCCAGAACTGGAGTATTCCTGATTAAATGATTTGCCCAAAGTCATGCACAGACTCCAAAGCAAATATATTCCTGGAGATTTCAGAACTCTTGGTTCTGCCACAGGTTAAACAAGCTAGTTGGTCAGTAAAGGGTAATTGCAATTTCAATACTTAATCCCTTCACAACAGCAGTACCATTTACAGTCCAAACTACCTACTTTTTAGAGGAGTTGTTAACACAGTAAAGATTGTTAGGCACACACCAAGATCCCTATAAGCAGGTGATCCCTTCCCCTTTTTCTGGTGTTCTATCCTCCCCAGCCCTGCTCCTCTGAGCCCCAAGGTTCATGGAGCCAGGGCAGTGACATTATTATTTCACTTTCTCCTGGGTGAGTTTTCTCCCTGTGGAGTGTTTTCTATGAGGTAGACACTTGTTCTTTATTCTCTTTGTTATGCTTAAAACCAGTTTAACACATTTCCCAAGCTTTCAGTCTTTTGATGATGAATAATTGAGAACTGATTAATTATTTACAGTGACAGGGGCTCTGAATTTGTCCTGTTCCCACACTGGCAGGGATTCTGCTATCATCCCATGGCTACACGTCCTACCAAGGTCACAGATACTCATCTGTGCACTGATCAGAAGTCCTGCTTCTGATTCTGAGCATTTGCACCCAGTCAGAAATTTCTACTTAAGCAAATGATAGAAATGAGGTTTTGTTACAGCTGTTCAGATTGCAATAATAAGAAGAGCCTCTGGATTTGCAGGTCGTGTTTTTAAGAGGAAGAATTAAGCCTCATCTAAAATTGTTAATGTCTGTGGATTACACTGTACAGAGCAAAAAGTGATCATAAAGTGAGCTCCTCATGAAACTGCTTTTATGGTATGTGAACAGGGAATATTTCTCTCTGGAAAAGAACACTTCCAATTATTTAGGCCAGAGATGAATGGACCCATTAGATGGAAAAGACAGAGTGGATGTGTAGCCTTCATGGACAAAGAGAATCACCTGCTAAAGCTGTCTTCAAATAAAGCAAGAGCTAATGTAGTTTCTTCCCTGAAAGGACAGTTTACTGGGCATCATTTGACTTTTTTCTACCCATCATAATTTATATCTAAAGAAATATAAATCTGATTTCCCTCCGTTTTGCTGGTGAGGTTTAAGGAATGGCTGATAAATACTTGAAGAGCTTCAGTGAAGTTGCAAGTTTGGCTGATAAATAACAGCATTCAACCAATACAGCTGCAATAACCCATGGGCATAATAGCAGAGAATGTTTTCATTTGAGAAGCAGAAAGCCACACAAACAGTACAGTAGATGGACTGAAATCTTTCTGACAGCTTTTCAAACAGAGATAGTTCTGGGTGAGGAATCTCAGTGAGATGAGTGTGTTTTCTTTTGGGGAATCTTAGCTACCAATTCTGGACCCTGATTTATTTCCAAGTCAAAAATCCTAAAGCTAAGTTAGCATGGGCAAAAATGAACTGAATCTCCACAGATAGTGTGGAAATAGAAACCCATGATAACTAATTACCTGCTTGCTTATCTGAGGGCACGTGTTACAGGGCAGTGAAATGCAGTGACACCCAGCCAGGAGAAGCACAAGCTGTAAGGACAGGAGAGAATGACACACTTGGAAGCAGGAGTGATGGAGAAGATTTGGAGGGGAGGTGGCATTAGCTCCCCACTCCCTCAGAAATGCCCAGGGATGGACTGCAGTAGGGAATACTGCATCAAGAGGAAATGGTATCAGCATTCCAGTGTGTACAGATCCCTGTCTGAAGTGAAAAAAGGAATGGTAATTTAGAGGAAGATGAAGGAAAAAAGCTGCAGGATAAGAGGAGGAAAACCATATCTAAAAGGCAGACTCTTCAGGTGCTCCATCGATTTACCATATCAAAGGGAAGGCTCAGAGGTGACTTCCTCCAAACCTTTAAGTGCCTTCAAGTGTAGAAAGTGGAATCTGATATCAGATTTTTCTAGCTGGCTGGCAGAGATGTGACAAGACTGAACAGCTGGAGTGGTGCAGCAAAAATAAAATGCACATTTCCAACAGTAAAGATAATGAATAGTGGTATTTTACCCGGGGGCTCAGAGATAATCACCGTGCTCCATTTTGACCGTTTATTGTATGTTCTAAAAGAAATGTTAATTCACTTAACAAAGCTTTCCCTTTCAAAGAGTTTCTACATCACCAAAGGTAAATTTCTGCAAAGGGAAGATAAAAAAACGGTTCTTTTGAAACAATCTGAGCACCTAGTGAAATCTATGTCATTATTCTCGATTCATCACCTTCTCCCAGACACCCCTAGATGAGAATCACAACTCCTGGAACCTTCCCTGAGCTTCCAGCTCTGCTCTCTGCTCCCAGCAGCACCCTCTGTGATGCTGGTCCCCAACTGATGCTATTCAAGGTGCTGTGCTCACATCCACTGGCAAAAACCTCATTCCTAATTTGAAAGAAATAAAAATAAAAATGTAAAAATCCTGACCAAGCCAGTTTTTCTTTTCTGATGAGTGTTCTATTTAAAAGCAGCAGCTTAGCTGGTTTTCAGCTGCTGGGAACTATCGCTGATCCAACAAAAACTATATGTGAATCTCTATTTACTTTGGGAAACAATTTCTGTTGGAAAAATAGAAACACTTGAAGCATTTCGTTTTGCTCTTGAAAGACAACATTTCTAAAGTGAAGAGACAGACTACATGCCATTTAAAAAAAAAAAAAGGGTTTGAAAGACTCCTTTAAAGAAGGTTTTCAAACACCTAGGAATTAAACAACCTCGTGTTTTGTGTTCACAGAAACTGCACAAGCCTAAGTGCATTTGGTCCTGTATTTCATGTAATTAATATTTTTTGATCCCAGTTTCTCTTCTAAGACAAATAACCTACTTCTCAAGTCTTAAGGACGTTAACAGCTCAGATCTGTGAATCTTGTCTTGAAGGGGTTAATCTCATTTCACATTACAGCCAGGAATTCTTTTTTTTTTCCAGCATAGGGTGATTTCACCCCATATTGTGTGAACTCCAAAAGCCAGCTTTGAGAGGGAGAAGACACTTCCTTCCTATAAAATACATTATGTTTTATTGTCCATCCATGTCCAAATTCCAGTGGCAGTCACACATTTCAGAAGGCTCACGGGTTTGGCCAGAGAAGCATCAAAAATCCATTCACCAGGAGCTCACAAGACTATCCACGTGGGTCCTAACTCTTTATTTCATTTTATTTTATCACAAGACCTAGTGATTATTGCTAATTTGGTGGCTGAAGCACTTACCTATTGCTTGTATGAAAGAATGAGGAATAAATGTATGGCTGTTCTGTGACACGCTCATGTTTGCAGTCAGAAATGATCCATTTAATACAACTACATGATACATCACAGGGCTTAAAAAGAAATGTCAGGGCCAGTAAGAAAAGTAGCATAAAGACTTCTGAAATCCTGAATCTGATGACATAATGCAGTCCAGATGAAGTAAAGTACCAAGTTGTTTTCTTTATATGTTTCAGTGACCTTTGCTGGAGTCATATTGATCTGGTAGAAACAAATGTAATAAGAAACTGGAGATGATTCAGAAACCAACTAGACTGATAAAAATATTATGAAAGCCATGAATTGTAGATGAAGCACTCAAAAGCTTGACTCTCCCCAGTATGTTTAAAATAGAGATATAAACAAAGGTTATTATTCTTAGGCCTTGTTCTGAAGTCAGAAAGAATTGAGCAACAGCTAAATAGGAAAGGCCATCAAACTACTTCCAGTAATGGGCTCTAAAACTTGCCCAGTGCCAGCCTCTTTCCCCTGGATCCCTCCACATCACCAGCTCAGGATACACACAACCAAAAATAGCTGCTTTTGGATGGGATCTGAACTGCACCTCAAAGCCACAAGGTCTGACTGAAATCCCTGTCCTTAGCAGCTGGTGTCTCCATGCCCTTTGCTGTACTGCCCCTGACACCTCCCACCAAGGCAGGGACTGACCCCACACAAAAGACCCCTTGGTTTGATTAAGAGATGCTTGGCTATTTCTGTTTTCAATATACCAACCTGACATATTCTCCACTGAAGTGTCTAAAAGTAAAAAGGACACCTTCTTTCAAGCTACAAATACTACTAGTGCTTGGGTTCCATTGTATTTCATCTAATTCCTGCAATATCTGCAAATTAGCATTAATTTCAGGCTAAATTTCTGGAAGTTTTCTATAGGCACCTGCCAGTCAAGACAAATTGGGGTGATGGTACTCCCATAGCAAGCAGCTTTCTGAGTAAATTTATTCACAGTAAGAGATAATATCTGGAGCAAGGTCAGAAAATCTAAATCTCCACAGGAATAGCACTGTGCAGACAGCTGAGGGAATAATTACATCCGATTAAAAATGAAAAAAAAAAGAAGAAGATGTGGACTGAGGTCAGTAATTATTTCAATTCTTCAACCCTGGAGAATTATTGTAGACCTGGATAATGATGGAAACTCATTAAAGGCCTAAAGGATTGCACTCCCATCTGAATTTCTGTTTGAAAATAACAACAGGGATGTAGCAGCAGATCTGACCTGGAGTTCAGTGTTGTGCACATGCTGGATCCAGCAGTGTCCTCCCTGTGTGCACAGGAGGGCAGAGAATGGCAGGAGCACAGAGAAATGTGGGGGGCCAGCAGCAGGGCTGGCCTAGGAGGCCACAGAAGATGCTGAAGCTGAGATGTGGGTTCAGAGGGTGGCATGGTTAGATATTCTACAAGCACAACCACAGAGCATTCGTGAGCACTCTGCAAAGCTTCTGTCACCAGCTTGTGCACAGCCCAGGAGCTGAGGAGAGTAGAAGGGCTTTGCAGGACTCCTGCCCTTCTGGGGAAATAAAAAACCCTCCTCCCACTGCCTCTGCTGTGGAAAACCAACAAAGAAAACCCCAAAAGAAGATCTGGCTTGGAAGCTCTTTTCAGAGCCCTAACTAGAGAGGAGCTGACATGCAGCCAGTAAAGCACAGCTCTAATGTGTAAAGGAAGTCATCAGAATAAATGAGCAGGAGATAAAAAGAAATTTCCATCAGAAGGGAGCAGCAGAAATGAAGAAATGAACATTCCTGGAACGTCTCCAACAAAATTTGGTTCTCCTGTTATTTTAGTTATTAGAGATAATTAGGAGAGATTTGTCTGTTGCTATGAGTCTCTTAGATTAGATTAGAAGACTAAAAAGTTTTAATGTGTTGGCCTTTTCCTGCCCTTGGGGAAAAAAGCCACAGGAATGCTAAGGATGGGTAGAGTCTCTGGAAGGTTTTAAAGGAGCTGCTTGCTCTGGTCAGTCCCCTCCACTTCCCCCTCTGGACCAGCATCTCTGCACCTCTACCTGGGCAATTCCCACCAGGAAATGGCAGGGAATCCAGGAGAAGTTCTCACGGGGTGCCATTAACTCCTTGATTGCTGGCAGTTTTCACAGCCCTGTTTGCAACAGCAGATGGAAATAGGTAGTTTGTTAAGGAGCAGAAATGAGGCCCTTTCAGTAGCAACTGAATCCCACTGTGGTGACAGAGATGGACAACAGCCCGTGCACTTGAAGACTGGAAGTGGCCTTGCCTTAGTTTCCTCCACAGGGTGTTCAAGAGCAGCAGCAAAGGAGCAGCAAAGATGCAGGGACTGTCCTGCCTTTGTCACACAGCAGAACTGCCTTCCCTGGGAAGCCCAGGGGTCTGTCAGGGCCAGCAGCAGTTCTGCACCAGCCGGTGGGCACGCAGAGGTGGTAGCTGGAAAGGAAGCTCTGCAGTAGCTCAGGCAGGACAAAAAGAAGGGACAGCAAGGACCTCTGCATCAGCAAAATGATGGCATGCTCTGACAGCAGCACGACATCTAGGCATGGGAAAGAGAAGAGAAAGGAGAGCTTTGATGAAGCATGGAACAGCCCAGAGTCCTCACAGCAGCGATGCTCTGCCCGCCCCTCTCCAAGGCGTTTTCTCGGCAGTTTCTTAGAGGATGGTTTTTTTTCATTTAGGGCTTATCTGGAGAAGCTCTTTGTTGTTTAACAGGGACAGATTCTCTTACTAGAGCGAAAATCTGAGGGTTGCCAAGGCTCCTGACCTCACTGCAGCCAGAGCTTCACCAGCAGAGCTGTTTCAGATGTGACCTGAGCACCAGGAGTTGTCCTTCTGACCCAGTCCCATTCCTCAGTGCTGGCTGTACTTCCAGCCCTGGCCAGGCTGCTCTGCAGGTCCCAGAGGTCAGAGGCAGGAGGCTCCACTAAACCACCATCCAGGAGACCTCTCTGAGTGCAGCCAGGATGCTCGCAACTCAACCTGGTTACATGGGCAAAATGGGAGCATTTTAACACCTCTGCTGACAGCACCTAAAAAGGTGATGGAGTTACCCTCAGCAGGTCTGCCAGGAACACCAAGAGCCCTGCAGAGAAGGACCTGGTGGTGTTCTGGGCTTGTGTGGCACTATAGTGCTAAGTTTAACTGAGATGTGCTTGGAGAAGCCCTTTCTGGTGTCCTTGACCTCTCTTGCAAGGTCTAACTCCTGGCACAGGCTGCCCAAGAGAAATGCCCCAGCCCTGGATGTCTTCAAGGCCAGGCTGGATGGGGCTCTGAGCACCCTGCTCTAGTGGGAGGTGTCCCTGCCATGGCAGGGGCTGGAACTGGAGCAGCTTTAAGGTCCCCTCCAACCCTTACACCAGCGTGTGAGGAAAGTTAAAAGCTGGTAACAATCTCCCAGAATTAAGTCTCCGAAGGCATACAGAGTTCTAATTCCCTCTGCTATTGCTGCAAATCTCTAATTCCCTGTGAAGCTGCAAAGGAGATGATGCCAATGCCCTTGTCTCCTCACTTTCAGAGTCAGTGTTTAGTTAGTAGAGAAAAATAACACACTGAGAAACACTAGATATGAATAAAAATAGATGAGGAAAGTTCCTTAGCTTCTGTGGCCTGGACAGTGCCCCCAGGACAGCTGTGCATACTTCCATACATCACAGCCAACTGAATCTCATCTCACACAGCAAATCAATCTACTTGCAGAACACACCCTGCTGTCCTAATAACACACAGAGATACTAATAGACTTTCCACTTGTGAAATTGCTTTTTTTCCAGAAGCATATGGTTCAATTTGGCTCCATGGCTTTTCTTCCTTTCAGTGTCAGCAATTTGCTCAAAATATTATTATTAGTTATAATTTACTTATTACCTCCCTCAAAAATTCCTAACACTACTTTGTGAACTCAGCCATTATTATGGAAGCTGGAGCTCTCCAGGCTTTTTTCTCTGCAGTGTGTTAGGTCTGAGAGCCACGGGGCACTGCTGAGCTTTGAGCCCATGCCTGTGCCTGGCTGGGACTGGGATCTGCCCCTCACTGGTCTCTGGGCACACCACAGGGAATCCCCTCTTGCCAAGCTGCCCTCCTCAGGGTGCACTGGCAAAGGGATCCTGCAGGCTGCCAGGTGGGGACAAGGTGTCATTTTGAGAGGCTGAATTTCAAAGGGTGTGGGAATAACACAGACCATCTGTGGAGACATTTTTTCCTCTCTTTTTTCTGTTTAAAACATGAAATGTACAAAGATGACAAGTTCTGTGGCCCAGCATGTCTGCTGCTTTCTGTTTACCTTCATCCCACTTCCCTGGCTTTTCACTCTATGACCTGACCCTTTTTGTGTTCAAGAAATCTCTCCTGAACTCATTTACACTTCTCAACCACAGCTTTCCCTCTGATTATTTATTCCATATGTCCAGGGTTATTTCCATGGAACAGCTCTTCCTGGTTTGCCTTGGGATAGTTTCTGTTGCCACCAGCTTTTGACTTCTCTATGGGAGTCATTTTACAGACTGAAAAACTGGCTTTTGCAAACGAGAATAACTTTGCAAATAGAATTTCATATCAACCAACACTATGAGGATTTTTTGGTTATTAAAACAGCAGCAATAGTGACATCGCTAATGTGGAATTTAACTTCCCAAAGGTAAAGACATTTCAATTTGACTTTCAGCAAAGGATGCAGAAGGGGGAAAAGGAAAAAGACAGGCTGCCCTTCTCTGTATGCTGATGTAGCTACTGGCCTGGGCACCCAAAATGACATTACAAAGCAAGAAATGTTGGAGTGTCACCCACACACAGAGTGCTGTCACCTAGGAGCCCCTAGAAGCAGAAACACACTGGCCAAACAGCTCACTGAGGCAGGACAGAACCTTGGCTCTGAGTAATTCCACTTATTCCTGACATTTCCCACAGATGGCAGCTCAGCAAAGCTCTGTCCTCTCCTTGTGCTCAGCACTGTAAGGTGAGAGGTCCTAGAAAACTCCAGCATTCCCAGCAGTGTGATCCAACCCTCCTTTATTCTCTGCAGTGTCCTTTGGGTCCAGATCAGACAGAAAAACAACAGTGCTGGAGAGTGATTTGTAGGGCTGGCTAAACATTTATGTGCTATACACATATATATTTATGTACTATTTATGTGCTATAAAAGATGTATTTTAATATTTGGTCTATTTACCACTTAGGCCAAGAAATATGTGTATATATATAAAAATTGGCTCAGTTAAAGACTCAGAGTTTGCCAAAACACACGTCCTGAAGCCTGGACACCCTTGGGGAGCTAGGTAAATAACCATCAATCACAATGAAAGGGCATTACTGCAGAGAAAAGAGTGGTGAGGAACACTCTGCATACAACTGGGACACTTCTTGGCAGGCATTACATTTAATAACAGAGTTTGGTGTGGAGAAATGTGTGGCTTAGCCTATTGGCCCAGCACACTCCAGCTCACCCCAGTGATCTCTGATGAAGCTGCTGGACTGTTTGCTCAGGGAGCAGTTCAACCTCAGCTTGTTTCCCTGCTTATGCCTCCTGCAGGCATGGAGGCCAATATTTATACATCATTCTGCTGCTTTTCCACACAGAGGAGACTGTGATTTACAGGAATTCTTCCTTCCTGCTGCAAACTGCCAAACAAAGCAAGTCAAACAAACACACAAAAACCCAAACAAAAACCAGCATCAACCAACACAAAATAAACAAAAAAAACCCCAAATAAACAAAAGACAGCAACAAAACCAAACAAACTACAAAACAACCAACCCACAGACAGTTGTTGCCATGTGTTTATGGTAAGAAATAGCCAGTGAAAAAGAGGACTCCCTGCTTTCTGCATTGCCAGGCTAGCATCTAATGGGAAACATATGGAAAAACAGACTTTGGTCTTGCTCTACGAAATAAAGAGGTGGAAAAAAGCATGGAATCAATACATTCAGCTTGGTCTGTGCTATTGGAGCTCAAAATATCTGTGATATTTTGCTGTTCCCTGACAATAGAGTTGTGTTTCTCAGCTGCTCCTGCTTTCCCACAGCTACACCATGGCAGTAACCTCACCTGCTCAACTGCACTCTTTCTGACTTTTGATTCAAATCAAAGCCAGTCATCTGCTGCCATCTTGTTTACAGCAAGGCCTTCCAGGTGGCTAGAGAACAGCTCAGATCCTTCTGCTAAATGTATTTATACACATGGGTAGGGCTCCTTCAGGCTCCAGGATTTCATTTGCTCCACACTCCAGTAATTCAGTTTATCCCCAGAGTTCCAGCTCCTGTCACTGCTCCACTGCCAGCGTTCCCACGTGTGTCAGGACCCCAGCATTCCTCACATTTACTCAGGCTGCCTTTTCAACAGGACCCCAGTGACTGTATCTGTGGGGATTACCCAAAAAATCACCAACTCTGCACATTTTTCACTTTAATTCAGACTGGATTTGTGAAGTTTCTTCATCAATTGTTTGCCTTTGTTCCCAAGGTATTGGGAAGCAAGGATTTATTTGAGGTTCATACATATTTGCTAGGGTAATGCTACTCTTATTTTATGAAACCAGTGAAGACTCACCCATTTAGGCAGTGGAATTTTTCCTGCCTGTCACTTCTGGAAGAGCTGCATTCATCTTCTATTTGGATCATGAGTAGGGGGCATGTGTGTGAGTGGGAAGGGAACACACCAAGGCAAAACTCCCACCTGTGCCTGTGTCAGCTCGGGAAAACATGGGCATGGGGAAAACACCACATATAAAAACCACACTGCTAAAGGACACAGCTATTGAGTTTCTCCAGGGCTTGCTAAACAGTTTTGCAGGAGAGTTTGTTGTCTCTGAACACCTCATGGGCCCTGCAGCCTCGTTTCACTGGGAAGACAGTAGCTTCAGGGACTGAATGGAGACAGTCCCAAATTATGGGAAGCAGTTTGTCCATCCTGTGACATTTTCCACAAAGTTAAAACCTGACATTTCAAGCTGAGATGATTAAAGGGTTGGGTTTTTTTACAAATAAACATAATAAAATGTATGATATTGTTGTAAATATTAATTTTCGCATTTCAAAATAATACATCTTTTGGAACAGCTACCAAAATTCATTAATATCAAACTGTAAGACTTTTAAAATCTAGAAATATCGAAACTGGAGACAACTCAATATTTATCTCACTTGAAACTTTTCCTTTAGGAACTGAGTTTTGTGTTAGAGACCTTACTCGGATGGGAAGCACAAAACTGAGTAAATAGATTGCCAAGAAATGATCATCCAAAGGATTGTAAAATTAACATAGCCCCCTACCTTGAAGAAATTAGCAAAGCAATTGAAATCATGAAGAATGCTAAAGCTCCTGAATCCAGCAGAGACATTTAAATTTAGAGACATGAATCATATTTAAATATGGAGTTAATTATACAAATTCTTCAGCAGCATATGGAAAAGTGAATGGTAATTAGAGTTCATTACTATCTCCATCAGAAAGGCAACGACTGCAGTTTGGCACCAGTGTGCAGGGAGGCAGGCAGCAGAAGCCCTGAATGGCTCCAGTGGCTGCACAGCCCTGGGCAGGGGGTGAGCTGAGTAGCTGAGTGCAGCTGATGGGCTGGCTGGAGGCACACAGAACAGCCAGGGGGGCTGGGACTCTCCAGAGGAGACTCCACCACCTCTCTGGGGAGCCCCTGCCAGGCTCTGCCACCCTCCGAGTGCAGAAGCTCCTCCTCATGCTGAGGTGGCTCCTCCTGTGCTCCAGCTCCAGCCATTGCCTTGTCCTGTCCCAGGGCACAGAGGCTGCCCCTGACACTCACCCTCAGCTCTGCATAGCCAGGGATTCCATCCCCTCCCAGGCTGCTCTGCTCTATCTGCTACAGGTACCAGCCTAAAGATATGATGAATAACCTTTCAGCTTCATTGACTAGACAAAAAATTACTATTAAAGACCTTCAAACATGAAGATGGCAGTCTATGGTCATCACAGAGATTTCTGCATGCTTCTGCTGCAGAGACCTGGTGGACTTAGCAGATGCAACAAAAACACCCGAGCTGTGATCTGCTCTCAGCTGAGAAATCCATCTTTTTAGAGCATGCAATTGACTAAAGTGGTTAATTTGGTTAATTTAAGGAACAGACACTTACAAAACAATTATGATTTTAAAAAAGCAAATCAAGAATTCATAGAGGAAACTGCAAGAAGAATCAGAAAGTAAAATTGGCAGCGTGTTCTTGTGAGCTGTGTGCTAATTCTGTGCACTGACAGTAAACATTTGAGAGCTGCTTATTCATCAAGTAGCTGGCAGATGGCAGGAGAAGAACAGTGCCTTTGTGTCAGGGGCAGCTCAGAAGCCAAGTGATGGCAGATTTTGATGGTGGCAGCCCATGGATCTGGAAGAGCTGGAAGGGGAATGTTGGAGGCACAGAAAGGACTCTGAGCTCAGTGTGTCTGGGACACGGTGTGGTTGCTGTGTTTTCTGTCTGTCCTTCAGCCTGCCTCTGACAAACCAAACTACAAAGCAGCCTGAAATAACAGGAACTACTTCCAGTGCTAAAATGTGCAAAAGCTGGACAAATCTCCAGCACTAAATGCAACAAATCAGTTTCTCTGGCTCAGACTGATTGCTGAACAGGAGTGAAATGGTACCCTGAGGGGGAAAATGAATCAGTTCAATAACTTCCTATTTCAGTCTGCAGCTTATAGAAGGTAAACAACATGCTGGCACTGAGGTGATGGCTACAAGAGCTGGGGTTGCTACAGCAAGGGCAGGTACCTCTGAGCCCACAGAGCAGCAAGGAGCTGTGTGGGTCTGCAGCTGGCAACACCAGGCAGAGCAGTGTCCACCCTGGCACACAGCCCTGCCCTCACCTGCTGCCAGGGAGCCCTGTCCTCCAGACAGGCTGCTCAAGAGGGAAGCTCTGCTGGAGAAGTCTCAGAGCAGGTGTAAAATAGGCACGGACTCTCCTAGGGAAGCAGCATGAACTTGGAATGCAGAGATGGAAAATAGATCACAACTGGGCAGGGCAATTGCTTTGGAGCTCAGAGCAATTCAGCAGAAGACGACTCTGGGTCAGTTTGGTAGAGGAGAGACTCAGCCCTGGGCTTCTCCACAGCTTCCTGCTGTATATCTATCTACAGATGTAAATATATAGATATTTATCTTGCTGACTCTGCAGAGTCAGGATCCTACTTGCCCTTGTCCAGAGAGGTGGGGTTGCCCCATCCTTGGCAGTGTCTCAGGCCAGGCTGGCTGGGGCTCTGAGCAGCCTGCTCCAGTGGGGGGTGTCCCTGCCAGGGCAGGGGGTGGAACTGGATCCACTTTAAGGTCCCTTCCAATCCTTTAATTTTTTCCCATGAATCAAGTGAGGACATTAAAAGTGCCTTAGTATACATCTTCCTGCTGCCCACCCCATATTGAAGCTTACATAGAAAATTCATGAACTGCAGTAAGCAATTGCTAAAGAGAGCCCTTCATGAGATAAAGCTTTCAGAACCATTATTACTACATTAGCAAGAAATGGTTAGCTAGGTGCATTTTTCTACTCCTTTATAGCTGCTTTGTTTAATTTACTTATAAGTCAGAGCTGGTAGAAAAAATAGTAAGATAGTGCACTGAAGATATAGCCTTTTGGGTTTTAATTAATAATCTTATAAAATATTAATTAACATGGTTGGCATCTCACTTGAAATCTAATTAAATTACCTTAGCTGTTTCATTAGATACCTGCAATACTAAAATATTTTTATAATGCTAACATATTAATAAGATGGTGATTATGTATTTCTGCCTGTTTTATTATACTGTGAAACTGGCTTTGTCCTTCCATGAGCAGCAAACATCAATTCAACACTCTCTCCTCTAGCAAATGATTTGATTGCTGACATCTCAAATCTGATTTCATTCCAACTTCACCAGTCAGTGCTTTGAGATTTCATGTTCATGACATAAAATGTCCCTGCCACAGTCTAGAAAGACCATAAAATACTTCTCAGAGGTTTTTAAGCAAGGAGGCAGATGGTTGAGGCAAAAGATGAGGCACTGCACTAGAGGGTAGTTACCTCCTCCTCCCCATCACACTGACTGCAACACACTGGGGATGCAGTTACAAATGAATCCCCAGCAAGTGCTACCTGATGACTATGTGTAGGAATAAGAAGTTAATGAATGAACAGGAAAATTATTCTGTCATTTTCTTTTTCATCATGCTTACTTTTATTTTTTTCAGTAAGAAGCCCTATTAAGCTTTTTCCAGTTTAATGAAGAACGTTTCTATTTAAATGGTCCCAAAGTTACTGTTTAATGAAAATAATCATTTAAAGCTGAGTGAGAGGGCACCTTTCCTGAAATTCCTCATTGTGGTTATTTACTCTTTTACAGTCCATCTCAAGCATTTCTCTAGCTTACAGGAAAAAACATATCAAGAATAACATTGCCCTCAAGTTCGACTGTAAGGGCTTGCAAAATTACAATGCACAGAAAATATCTGGAGTTTACCCTTTCCTCTAAGTAACTGTGAGTAGGGAGGAAGAAGATAAAAGTAAGCTCATAAACTACAAATCTTCAGTATTACTACATAATAAAATTGCTATACATAGTTCTTGTGCAGCTTATCTAGAAACCCCAAGATCCACCTGAAAGTCACCTGGCTCTATGCTGCAGTTAACACTTGTGTTTGAAGTTGCATTGGGTCATACTGAGCTGGGGTCAATTTCCCCCACAGCAGAGTATCTGTGTTTGAAGCTGCATTGACAGAGCAGCTTGGTGGGCTCCTGGAGTCCAGCCCAGGTCAGTCCCCCACAGAAGCCATGCATCATGAAAGGCCTGACCTTCTAAAGACTAGGTTTAACCTTAAAGCAGCTCAAGTGAATAGAAGCCCCAGAGGAAGATGAGTATGGGAGCTGGAACTGGTGACTGCTCCTCCCTAGGGTGCAGACCATGGCCATTCACTCCAGCTGTGACCTGCTGATCACATGGAAAAACCCTGAGTATATTCCCCAATCTGCATTTCAGAATGGGGGAACTGAAAGCCATATCCACCAGTGAGTAGATGACAGCCAGCATCAGTATCCATGTTTTCCTTCCACAGGGGGGAAAAAAAGTCATGAAGAAGACCTCTGGAATTCATCTCCAAGTTGTAATTTTTGGATTCTCAAAGTTTCTCCTGTTAGCAATGACACCTGTCAGAATTAAGGAGTGAGAAATGCCCTGGAAGCAGTGCAGAGGTAGCAGGCATTTTGGGCAGGCAAAGATCTTTATCAGTGTTTAAGTCATGGCTGTGCAAAGCTCTTGAGTTGAAAAGAGATTCGATTCTAACAGCAAAAAAAGAAATGTTAAGGAAGGCTGGTACTTCAAAAAGCAAATTAATCAGATAAGTAGAACATGTCACAATAGGAGTTCAGCTCATTTCAGCTCTGAGTTCCTCACTGACCTTCACACCAGATGGGAGCACAGAGCAGAAATCAGGGCCCATTGTTGGGAGGCTCTACAGGAATATTTCAAGCTGGTAGAGACAAAATGAGAAAGGCCAAAGTCAGGAATAGATGCATTTCAGAAGCTCCAGCAGCATAGCAAAGGCTGCTTCACAAGGGCACTAACTGGGACTAACAAGGCTGGAGGAGCTGCTGCCCTCCTCCATTTGTGAAACAATGAACCTAATTGCAGCTGATACTGAGAAGAAAATGTCACAGTCTTTTCTGAGGCAATGTTCTCTGAAAGGTGAATTTATGACCAGAGGATTAGTGCAGCTGGAAAACAAGCAAGGTCTTCAAGAGAATAGGGAAGAGAAGATGTAGATATTTTTTACTGGAAAATAATGAAGATGTAGCAATTTGTTGAGAATAAACATACCAAATAATATTATTTTCTTCTTCATCAGATTAACAGATCCTGATGGGGAAAAAGCAGGAGATTTGATGGCATCAGTGAGGCTTTGGGAGCACCTCAGGAGATAGGAAAACAGCCTTAGCCAACCTTTGAAATGTGTGCAACACAAGCCAGACAACCATATGCAAGGAGCAGTTGTCTAGGAAAATAAGAGCTGGTTATTAGATGGGGCTCTGCAGAATGAAACTGCCACTTGCAGTGAATACTTTCACCAATGAAGTGCATGATGGAACAGAAAATAGTCTTGTTAAATTTCGAGACAACATCAGACTGGGGCAGGATGAGAAATGCCACAGAAAACTGTTGATGGAATCAAGGAACAGGCTGAAAATCAATAAGGAAATGTGGAACAAAAATCAATTGCACAATAACACACATGGGAGGAACCAGTTGGGAATCACTTCTGCAAATGATCTAGATTTAGAGGAGAGCAGAAACTGAGTTAAAGAGGTATTGCTCTTATTATATATATATATATAAAATATGGAAAAAATCTGTAAAACTATGACCTATTAATTTTGCTTTGGCAAGGCTTTAGCTACAGGGACATGCAATTTGGAGCATGGCACCTCCCAGAAGATGTATGCTAGTTACAATCAGCCCACCAGAGACCACTGAGAATGCTCTGACACCAAAAAAGGTGATCCCTGGGGTGATCTATTTGAAAGATGCTAAGGCTGAAGGATAGAAATGGAATTTTCTCAAGTGGATAAGGGGCTACTATAAAGGTGACGGCAACATCTGTTTTCAACAGCTTGTGAAGAGAGCAAGAAATAATGCATTTAAACTGCAACCTCAGAGGCAAGGGCAGCAGGAGGAGCCTTGGCTGCAGTGAGCACTGAAGGCCTGCAATGGATGTCCAAGGACTCTGGGAGTTGCTCAAAGTCTCAACCCACAGGTCTCCTGACCCCACCACTGAGTGCAGAAAGCAGATTCCAGCTCAGCCCACTGATTCCAGTGCCTGAGACCTTCTGAAACCAGATCAATCAATAGCATCCTGGGCCAGCTAAGTACAGACAACACTCAACTTTGCAGCACAAACACAGGCTTGAACACAGACTGTTAGGAATAAATGTGGAAAGAAAACTAATGGAAAGCACCAGAAAACCAAGTTACTGCTCAGGCAGCTGCTAGCAGAGGATGCACATGAATTCCCCTCCTCCCTGCTCCCTCTGCTAATGATGGTCCACTCAGATCCTCCATCAGTGCTAGGGATGGAGCTGGTGAGAACACCCAAGTTTTTCACACAAAGTTATTTTGCTGTTTCTAAGAAGCTACCTTTCTGGGTCACTAATTTACAGGCAGTCAATGCCAGCTACAAAGAGACAGGCAACTATGGAAACTAAGTGTGTGTGCAGGGAGGAGTGAAATGCTTGAAACAAAACAAGCTGCCAATGTGGAGACCATCAGTGTCTCCTGGAACCCACAACCAACCTGAGCACGGCCTGCAGCGGGAACCGCACACCGAGCAAAGCCCTGCAAAGGGGAGAAGGCAAAACACTGTATTTGAAGAAGTATTTCACCTACCTGGGCTGGGAGGGTTTCTTTCCATCCTTCCAGCAGAGGGGAATGCTGCTGCTGCTGCTGCAGATGGCACAGATCACTGCCTCACCCTTTCCTGCAAAGGCAAACAGAGAGCAATGGCTGAATTCTGCTTCAAGCATGTGCTGGCACACGGTTGGCTTGACCTGTGGAACCAGCTGCCATAAGGCTCCCAGCCTCCACTTATTCTAAAGGGTTGCATCCTGAAAATTAAAGCCACAGACATTAAGTTGTTTTTCATTTATCTGAAACAGTAAAGTGCATGATTTGGAAAAAAAATAAATAAATTAAGAATTCAGTCACATCTCAAAAGAGCTAATTTAATTTCTGTGGGGGTTTTTTTTCCCAAGTTGGTAGTTTGCTGCAGAAACTCAATTCTTGATTAATATGCATCATTAATCATTTAAATAAAAGTGGACCACATAATTTCAAAGAACAAACAATACCACTTGACTGCTAATTCAGCATGATAATTAGAAGTCTGATGACATGCTAGTTGACAGAATACATTTAATAAAAATGAATAAACTTTGCTCATGGGGTCATTCAATCATGAATACTCCTGATTCCTTCCCTTTCTGTCTCCTGTATGTCTATATATGCACACATTCAGGTAAGGAGAATCTTAGAATAAGTGATTAATGGCTCCTGCAATTAGGACCTGAAGAAAGCCATTGAAGAAGCAAGAATACAACTTGCCAGTGCACACCTGGCTTTTCTACTCATCCACCAACATTTCACTCTGGTTCCTGTGCTATTCAAGGAGTATTTGTGTTATGTGTGTGACTCCAAAGGGTCACATTTCTACAGGTTCAAATCTCCCTCTTCATCCTTAGCTCCTATTTCTGCTGGGTACTGTGCATGTAAATCCACCTGTTCCCCTGGGAGGAAGATGGACCTGACAGTATTTTCCCAGGATCAGCAGAACATGCACCCAACAAAAAGATGGAGTGCTGTATTCCATTGCTACTGGTACTCATAAGGAAGCAGTGAGCTGACTACACGTGAGGATGGGTGAGGCTCCTGCTTGTCCAAAAGCAACAAGGCAGCACTGCTGCTTCTGAGCAAGACTGCCAGCACCAAAACCTTCACTCCATTCACTTGCTCCTGTACCAGGAAACTGTTACACATCTACATCCCAAATTAAGATTCATGGACTGTGGGCCAGGGCAGAAACTCACTCTCAGATTCCTCATACCACATAATTACAGCTATTAGTCATCTGCTTCCCAGGAAGCAAAGTGCTGAGGCTGAGCTCAGAAAAGAGTGACCAGTGCTGAGGAGAGATGCAAGCCCAACAGGAGGAGAGAACTGATCTGCAGCAGAGCAGAGTGGCCTGAACACAACCACTCCTTTGGCCTGTGGGCACGAGCTGCTGGGGTTTGACTCCTCTCCTGTAGTTCTGTCAGCAAAACACATACATTGATTTTCTCCTTTGCAAAGTATTTTATGCCCCAGGCTATCAAATGCAGCAATATTGTACCTTAAACTGACTTAAAAATGGAGTTCTTTAGAGGGCTGGAACATCAGTGAGCAAAGTATGTTTGGATTGAAGAGATGGCCAGGGAAAGAACAACAATGATGGTGCTAAAACTAATTAAAACTAAAGATACTCAGTGAAATTAGCACAGACAGTGGTGGCCATTCCTGAAATCCTTCCTTTCCTCTGGAAATTTCCTGACAGGATGAGCCTGGGAAAGAATTTTCAGGATGGAAATTCTTTTTTGCACCTTGAGGTGAGAATGTGAAGGTCTAATGCTTTCCTTTGGGCAAAGAGCAGCAGAAGTGAGGCTTCTGCATGGATCCAGCCACTGTGCAGCCAGGAGTTCCCACTGGACTCCTGTGGTGAGCATCTGAGGGGTGTGCCAGTGCAGCTGCAGTGAAACTCACCTTTGTATCCCAAAGAGCTCTGTCACTGCAGATTGATGACACTGACAACAACGAAATCCAGAGGTGAAACATCTCTGTCACTTAGAGAAATCTCTGAAACTCAGCAGGGAAAAAAATGAAGGAGGTTCCATTTCTTTGTCCTGTGAAAGTCCATCCTGTTTTTGCCAAGATGTAATGGGCTGAAGGCTTCTCTTTCCACCCCTGTGGGTTTGCAACACAATGAGGTCACTGGTGTCTGGCTGTTCCTAAGGGATTTCACAAACTTGGAACGTTACCTTTCCATTTCAATAAAGATTTTATTCATGTTATTTTGGTAAGATAGAAGTTGTTATCCACAAAGTGGCTGGAAAAAGGCATGGCAATCAGCAGAGCTAATGTGGATTTATTTCACTGCATTTGGCCCCCCGAGGACAAGCAGCAGTGTGATTTTTGCCAGCAAAGTCCTACTGGAGCACAGATGTGCAGACACATCAGGGAGGTTAAACTGTGGGAACTCCATTTCCCTGGAAAAGGCAATAATGAGACACCACGTGCAGTGTCTGCTGCTTCAGGCTCCAAGAAGTGCTTGGAAGCTGAAGAATTTGTTTGTGGGATGGTGTATTTTTCCAACTTATCATCTGCCTTCATAAGTTTATTACCTTTCCCTATAAGCTGTGCACTTTTTCTTCTTCCATGCACTTTGCAGAGCACGTGGCCCTCAGGAATCATCCCTACCATGGGGGTCTCCCCAGCACGTGTCTCTTGAACGCTCCATGACTTCATTATTGCTCCTAGAGGGGTAGGAACTCGTGAGTGCTTGTGCAAAGCCACTGGAGCCACTAGCCCAGAGACTGCGGCCCCAGCACGGAGCAGCCCGGAGCTGCACGGGTGGCCTTGGCACTGGGGATGGTAAATGTGGGAGGCATGGACATGTATTTCCTGAGCTGCTGGAAGCACCCACAGAGAGAACTTCACTCATTATTTGGTCCTTTCCTTGGTTTCCCTGCTGAGAAAGCAAATTCAGGGCTTTGTTTTGGGCCTGTTCAAGGCGATGGCAAAGCAGAAGAACCACACCTACTTGGGAAAATGAATGTTTTCATCTTCAGTGGGAAGAAGGCAGGTTTGACTGCACTGATAACCAGCTCTGCCTCACTCTTTAAGGACAAGGAATTGGAGTTTTGCAGTCTTTACGATTAATTTTATTTTATTTGATCCTTAGGCTTTAAAAAATCTGATTCAACATATTCTGTAAAAAAAAAAAAGATCCATTTTCCTCTGGAAGAATGTTTCTTTTGACCTGCTTTTCTTCACACTGCTCTTCCTGCAGTAGATGAGTTGTTGGGCCTTCTCTAGGAACTTCATCTCTCAGGAGGCTGCCTTTAGTTAAACAGCTACTTGGTGTTGAATCATTTCTCTGCTATTTGTTTAAATGTTGTTGTTTGTGCTTTGAATTGATCACCCTGTACAACGAGAAGCTGAGAATTTGCTGTGGCACTGAACACATTTCTTCTGCTATAGCCTCAGGACACTGCTGCTAACATGGTGTAGCACTTGATAAAGATTCTCACGATAAAAGAATTTACAACAAAGGATAAATTAATTTTTCCTAAAGCTTAACAGCATCAGGATCAGATGCTGTTTCTCTTTTTCCCACTTCCAATTGCCATTTGCTTAGAAAAATGGATTTCTGTGTATTTGGAGCAGTATGAAAAGCACATTGTCATCCAGACAGCAGCAACTCAATAGAAGAAATGTGCCTTTGTCACCAGTGTTTGTTTCTAGCTGCCCTCCCAGCCATTACCAACAGCCTTACCCCAAGTGGTGCTATTTTAGTGCCAGTGTAATTTTCCTGTCCTGCAAAGAAACACCTTTGACTGTTCAGTTAAAAGCCAATTGACACTTGCAGCTATTCTGTCTTCTAAGTTTCTTGCTTTTCATGGTCTTTCACCACTTTGTTCTCCCAGAGTTTTCCAAGTAAGAAACTTCTTTGCATCTTTTATGCTGTAAAAAGTTCTACTGTGTTGTTGTCTATGCTGTGTATAGTTCACTATGGGACTGCTCCTCTTGCTCCATCTATTCCAGTGCCAGGGATCAAGTGTTGATGTTTCCCTGGGGAGACCATTCTATGGTCTATTGCATTCAAAATTTGGGGTGGAAAAGCAGCAATTAATCTCTCAGACACTTCACTGTTCAGAGCCAAGCTGATCCTATGCAGCTAATTTTATCATTAAATACCATTCCGCACTTAATCATTAATCAGAGATCAGTATTTGCCCATTAAATCCCAACTCTGATGAGTCTCTGGCTGCTGAGAGGGCTGGGGAGTCCTGTGTGAGCTCCTGGGGCTGGCACTGGGAGTGGGAATTGGGGAGCAGAAAAGATACCACATTTCTAGGCTTTATTCCCTGCATCACGGGGCAACTGGTGATGCTTCTGAGGAACTGTCCTTTCAGCAACAAGAGATGGGAGGGAGACATTCCCTTTCTTATCTAAGCTGGAGTGGCTCACATGAGAGTCCCAAGACACAGCTTCAAAAGAGGAAAATCAGGTGAACTTTGTCTTTAATTCCTTCCAGAGTCTTAACAAGAATTTTTCCTTGTGCAGTTATAAAAAGAATGTGATGGAGAACTGGCATTCTGAGCTCTTCCAAACTCTGGAACAGATGAGGGATTCTGCTTTGAACAGAGAGCTGCCTCTTTTGACAAAGCATCAATCCAAATATACCATATCCAAATATATCATACCCAAATCTACCACATCCAAATCTACCACATCCAAATACACCACATCCAAATATACCATATCCAAATATATCATACCCAAATCTACCACATCCAAACCTACCACATCCAAACCTGCCTTCCCAAAGAGCTTACTGGAAAAAGAATGACAAGCAGTGATTTCCTAGCAGTGCCTTTTCCATGTCTCTCCCACATCGCTCCACGCTCAATCCTGTCTTTAATTACACATTACACATTGAAGGTTTAGTGCAAGTTATTGAAAATCAATAAGGTTATAAATGTAGGATTGGTGATTACTGCACGCCTTGTACAATATCTTATTTACATAATTCACTTACTGGCAACTTGCATTTTAATTAACCTCGACTGAGTGCTCCAATGGAATTGTAATTCAGTGTGCTAAATTGAAAAAGTTGTCCAATTCTGCACTTAGTCATGCAGCTCTGCACCCCACTGTCTGCTCACAACCATGGGCAATTCACAACTATTTCATCCCCGATTCCAAAAGTCTTCTCTACATCTTTGGGGTGTTTTTTCATGGTAACTTGCATTTAAAAGATGTTCATGATCAGAGATTTTGCTGACCAAACTTTCCCCAATAATATTCATTAGATAAAGAAGTCATAAAATACTAGAAAAAACCAACTTGATGAAGTAGTCAATACCTCCCCAAATACTCCGTGATAATATGAATAGTAATAATAAATTCTTGTCCTTCTACTAAAGTCTGCTTATCAATGACTTGCTTCTTTTGATCACTTAAACAAAGCAGTGAATTCCACCCCAAGACACAGCTCTGGCAAACTCAGTGCCCACATTTCCCTGCCTCTGGGAGCCCAAGATCAGAAGGAATTCTGCAAGAAATATGTATTTAGCTTATACAGTAGGAAGAAACTTGAGTTAGATTTTTACTGACCTGCTTAATCTGTAGCAATTTACATATTAAAAATATGCAAAATTCCCTTTCTCAGCTCTCTCCTGCTAACATTGCTTTGTACATGGAATGAATGGGTTTTCCTGAATCTCTCATTTTATACTGTCTATCTGGATGTGTATATTATTGGAAACAAGATGGTTTTTATTAATACTATTTGTAATTAATTTTTCTAACATTTGCATTATAATATCACTCAGAATAATTGTTAGTGTTCTCTGGACAACACCAAAAAGCCTACATTATTGTATTCTGATGATCTGTGCTCCAACATAACCAATCCTTCCAAGAAAACCCATAAAAATCAAAAGGCTGTTAAAAGTCCAGTCCCCCTGGAAGTCATACCATCTTATTTCTAGCCTTCCTGAGCTGACGAATACACTGACATAAATATTTAGTTGAAGTTAATGAACAGAAAGCAGTTGCTTTATTGCAGATATCTCCCCCAGCTGATTCTCCCCGTTCTGGCTGAGCTTTAGACAGAAGAGCTACTGCAGTTATTTCCAAGCACGGTGTGTCAGGAGCTGTAATAGGATTTGTCTGCTACACTATTCCTGCAGCACACTGTCTGGCACAACATCCCCTCCAGACAGAAGGTGCTGACACAGGAGAGGAGCAAGCAAGGAGCATTTCAGCTTCTGTTGTATTGCTTTTCTCACAGACACAGAGCAGCAGACTCAGCTGAGAGGGGGTTGCCACTGTGTGAACACAGCTCCTGAGCACAGGGCTAAGCTGGAGTTTCCTTTGCTCTACATTTCAATACAGTGCAGTCTGCAAGGAAGAACCTCTGGAAAATGCCTTTCGCCTCCTCGGCTCAGCGCTGCTGCTTTAGAGTCAGACATCAGGTGTGGCACTTGAGACTAGCAATTTGAGGAAGGATTTTTCACAAGAACACTGGAATTTCCTTAATGGCTCCACTTCCTATCACCAGAAAATGCTGCTGGAAGCATCCGGGCTAAGAGAGCTCTTGAAATCCAACTGGCTTCCTATATATGTATCTTAGTATCTGCTGAGGGTGAGGAAGAATAGTAAGTTTATAAGATTTTACCTAAATGCTCTAGTGGATGAAAGCATCATTAATTCCTTGTCTCCAGATTTAGCCTGGGAGTGCAAGTACTAACTACATTTATTTTCACCAGGAGATTGAGTGGTTATAAAGCACTAGATAGATCTTACTGCCTTCAATATTGGCCTTAATTATACGAGGTGAAAGAACAGGAAAAATAGAGACAAACACACAGAAAACCATTATTATTTGTGCTTTGGAATAAGGGGAACTCCTCTGTGTTCCAAGCTGCAGGGAAGTGTTCACCAGTTCCTGAGCCTGTGCAAGCTCCATCCTCGAGGCCTTGGCCTCAACCCTCATCCCCTCTGCTGCTGCAAGACCAGCTCAGGATACTGGGATCTATCTGGGTATCTGAAGCCGTTTGAAGAGCAGCTGGAGCAGGTGGTCTCTGCTAGCACACAGCCAGCCCACTGAGAGCTGTGCCCCTGCTGTTTCCCCCTCAGCTGCTCCTCTGCGCTTACCCAGTAACGTGCCAGGTGACACAACTAAAAAATACCCCTCAAACTTCTTCATTTTAGGGTTATCAAGATGCTTAAACCACCTGAGTGTGCTGTGGGCTGTCATTTCTCAGTGTGATACCACTGGCTTGCCTTGTAAGTCCCCAGGAGAACTGAGAATTGAGTTATCTCAGCAACTGCTGGGAGCAAGATCTCATTTCCTAACCTAGCCAAAGTACAACAATTAGCTTCTGGGCAATCAGAACCCCATTGTAAAGCTGAGCTCCTGATGCCTCCAAACAACAGGCATCGTGCAAGAGCTAGGGGAAGGAGTGGGCAGGTGCCATGTGCCTGCTGAGATCCACACTGCCTCGCCTCAGATAGGGCAGCTCTGCCAGCACATGCAGGGCAGGAAGAGTCTCTGAACACCCACAAGATGCACCTTCTGAGAAGATGGCACCGTGAGCTGTGCCAGGCTGGGGTGGCTGAGTGCCAGGGAAATCCAGTGTTGGTTGCACCAGATTTCAGTGGGCTTTGCTGAATCCCTTCTCTTGGAACAGGAGCTTTTTGTTGCAGCTGACACCACAGCCCGTGAAAACCTGCCATTCCCTGGATCAGGGTCAGGCTCCATCACTGAGAAGCTTCAAGCAGAAAGTGCCAAAGATGAGGAAGCAGCAGCCCTGGCATATGGATGGATTCTCCTCAGGGAGTCGAGTGTGGGTTCAGAGAAAACTGAGTGGGATCCCCTGGGATCTGAATGTGTTCTCTCTGGAACCCACAGACAGTGCCTTTTGGAAAAAGCTGGTAAAAACAGGGATTTGAGAGAGTGGAAATCTCCAGCATTGTCAACAAGTTGATTTGTTTTTCCATTTTGTAAAGGAGAGAATGAATTTTTAACCCTCTTTTCCTCACAGACAGGCTCCTGAGTGCTAACAATGCTGCCAATCAGCTCAAACAGAGACTGAGAAATAGCAGTTTTGAAGAAAGTAAATGGGAACAACACATTATCACAGATGTCATGATTTGAAATAAAACAAGAGGTATAAAGAGAGATTCTTTTTTGCAGTGTACCTGTCCCTTCCCAAGCTGTGTTCCCATCGTTATCCTCTTTGCCATCAGTTCCAAGGTTCTAGATGGGTGCTCTGTTAAATTCTGCCACATCCCTCTTTTTTTTCAGCTCCACCAATTGTTTAGTGTGCCCAGTTCTAAGGGAAGCAGAGAGAGCACGGGCAGGACAGCTGCTCTCCTAGCATGTACCACTTTGACAGTATATCACATTTTGTTTCTCAACAACTTGGCAGTGTCCTTATTTTCCACCTCACTGATTTTCTTTAATCATTTCTCCTACCTGTGTATATAGTTTTTGAGGGTGGTTTTCCCCCTCCTCCTTTTCTCTTTCTCCACCAATTCCCTCAGCTGGTGGCAATGGTGTAGAATGCTGATCAGCACCACTTGTCCCCAGCCAAATAATCATTCTGGGCACCACTGACTGCACGTGTCAGGGAAATTTGCAGGCTGAGCCAACCTGAACAGTGCAGTGAAATAATCTGCTGTGCACTCACTGCAGCTGCATCCACCAGTCAGCCCCTCTGTCCTGACAGCTGTTCAGCCAAGGATCTGCTATGCACTGATGGTGCCACAAAGCTGCTTTAGCCTCCCTGTTTCAGGCAGCACTCTGGCCGTGGCAGTGGCACAGTCCAGCAGCCTTTCATGGGCACGGGGAATGGCACAGAGCTGAACACACAGCTCTCTTCCATCCATCCATCTGCCAGTCACTAGCCACTGGGCACAATTCTCAGCTGAGGAACATGGGGATCCTGTGCCTGTGGGAGTTCAGAGTCTGCAGAGGGAGAAGACACTCTTAGCTGGCAAGGTTACAAGACACTCTTACATGCCAGGGTAAAGGTTGGGACAGCCCTGTCCTGCAAGCATCCCTGCATTTGGAGGGTGAGTTAAGTGAACAGCTGATTATTCAACTACCAGCTTCCTTCTGGTAATGAAGCATCTGAAATGGCAAGCCTGGCTTCACCCTTGCAGCTCAAGTGTGGGTGGCAACTGAACACAGACGAGCTCCTGTGCAAAACACGATCCTAAGTGTGCACGTGCCTGTCCTCCTGAGGGACTGGGAATGCCATTCTGGGCTGGGCTGAACTGGTTTTGTTCAAGAGTCGACTGCCAGAAATCAGAATTCCTTGTAGGTCCTAAATTAGTCTATTTCTGTGAACTTTTGCCTAGGCTTGTGGGAAACAGCAAAGACTCTGATGTATGCCTTTGCAGAATCACACAAAGTCATCGATGGTAAGTTTCCATTTTCTAACATCTTATTATTTTGTTTGTGTTCACTACCCCAACATCAAAGTTACTTTTCATCAATCATTTCACTTCTAGTTTCACAAGCAAAACCATCCTTTTGTTTTAGTAATGCCCTGCAAGGGGAAGTCGATGGTAAGGAAGGAGATTGCCAGTAAGATTCAGTGAGTGCAGAGAGAAATGTGACAGAGGTGATCTGTACTTTGAGCTGAAATGAGGCACACAGTTATGTGGAGTTGGAATCTGCACCCAGCAGAGTTTCCAGCCTTAGGATGAAGGTTTGTTAGACTATCACTTGCAGCCAATAAATCAATATTATTCTTTCTTTTCTGTCTTTCTAAATGGTTCAGGAGAGTGCAATTCAATTATGGGGACCTTCTATTCTGCCCAGGGAGGTTGTGGAGTCTCCTCTGGAGACACTCCAGCCCCCCCTGGCTCTGCTCCTGGGTGACCTGCTCTAGGTGCCCCTGCTCTGGCAGGGGGGTTGGACTGGGTGATCTCTCCAGGTCCCTTCCAGCCCCTGACACTCTGTGATTCAACGTTTTTTATATTGTCCTTTTGGATTATTGGGAATGTAAATGCTATCACCATAAAGTGCACAATCCTGGATGGCAGAGAGGCCTCCCATCTGTGCTCCAGAAAAATTCTGCTGCAGTTCACAGTGTAAATACTCAAGTATCCAAACTGACTCTCAGAATAATCTGCTAGCAGGGCAGGGCCAGAGTATAGGAGAAATGCCCTGAAACTTGGGTTGATTTGGATAAATGCAGGTCTCTAGCACATTCACCTGTGAGGGCAAACTCAAAATAACATTTCAGAATTACATTTGGAAATTAAGACTCTTCCCTAATGGACTGATGAGGGGATGAAAACCAAGATATCTCATGGGAGGCAGGCAAAGCACAGCAATTGGCCCTTGCCTGGAGAAAAGGAACACTTTTTCCTGACAGCTATTGGAATTGCTCAATTTTTGTACGAAGGCATTGAATATAATAGATGATTGAAACTCAGATTATTGGTTATGAGAGAATATTTCACTGAATATTATTCAGGATGACATTTTCTAAGGAGAATTTTTTCTGAAAAAAATCAGTGAAAATACATCCCTTTTGTTATTCTGCATGGGGTTTTTTATCCTTTATAATATATTTAACCCATCTTTTACTGGTGAAGAAGAAAAATAATGCTTTCAGGAGCTTAATAAATTGGCAGAGGAATACCCAGTTGAGCTACAAATGTGATGAGACTCTGAAATTTCCAATTTCTTTAAGTCTCCCCAAGATCTCCTGCAGACAGTAAGATAAACTTTGGCTTGCAATGGGGTTTTGTTGTTTTGGGTGGGCTTTTCCCCCTCACTCGAGCAGTCACCCAGAAATAAAAGCCTTCTAGAGAAATAAAGGAAAAAAGGAAAGCCCTCATTCTCCTGTGCAGAATAGGTGAGGACAGAAGTTGTTTGCTTAGGTAGAACAATGGGTTCCCCTCCTTTGAAGGGGAGGTAGAGGGCAGGCAGAGTCACACAGCTCCATGGCTCTCCTGGGAAAATGCCTTCCTCACAGTTTGCACCTACATCTTGAAGTGGACATCCCATTAAATTCCATCTTGCAATCAATTAATAACAATCTCATCCTTCCTGCAGCAGCAGGACAAGTGTTTCCTCATTAATTAAGCAACATTTTAAATTCACAGAGTCCTGTTACTTCCCATGAGCCCCAAGTTCTCCTCAGTTGAGTTTTTCAGACAGCTGCAGCTATTTCAGTTCACTACATCAAGGTCTGATCAGCCTGTGTTCAGTGAAGAGTTTAGGTGCCTAGGAAGAGGTTAGGACAGCTTGCCTTCCCCCCTGAGGCATTCTCTTTGAACACCCTTGTCCCTGGTGATAGAACAGCACACACAAGGGTGGTGGCTGCCAGGATAAATCATGGATCCCTCACTAGTCCAGAGCCTGAATCAAGTCACTGGGATGCAGGGCAGAGGGACAAGAGAGAAGATGGGGGTGAGAACACAAATCATTCTTTTCACTGGAAGGGGGTTTTCTCATTGCCAGGCCAGTGATGGGTGGTACAGAGGGGATGAAGCACTTGACACCTTTCTCAAGTCAGTGGAATTTCTCTGTCAATACAGTTGAAAGATGTGAAAAAGGCAGACTTAGCTGAAAGAGCAGAAGCCTGTGTCAGTGCTGTGCAGCTGCACACCTCTTCCCCCTTATTTTCCCTGTATCCTTAACCTTCTGGGTATTGCAGGGGATTCCCACCTTCCAGGGAGGCTTGCAGAGTCAGACACTGCAGATTTCTGAGGAGTGAGAAGTGTCAAACCATTTTGACAAGAAAGCTATCACTTTTAAAGCTCCATTTACAACCAAAGAAGCAAACTGAAGAAATATTATATCATAAACGTGGTGCTGAACTGCTGAGCAGCCACAGCTGGCTCTCATGTCTATTTATTTATTGTTACTGTTGGAGGAAGAGATCATGAAATGAAGATAATGAGATGAAAAGAGATAAAGGGACAAAAGAAGTCAATCCTTTTCTTCCTCATCAGGTAGTGTAGCACACACTATTTACTGAAGCTGTGCCCTCACTGCAGACACTGGACTGGATGTTTGAAATACCTGCACATAAACAACCCCAAGAAACTCTTCTGTCTAGTCTGTATTCCTTGGCAGAGGGATGTCTGGGGCCCAGCAGGCTGCACTGCAGAGGTGACTGGAGCAGGCTGTGCTCCCCGTGGCCTGCTGCTGTGCTCCTGGTGCCTCTGCTCATGTCTCACAAGGACAAGCACCCAACAGGGTGGGATTGGAGGACCTGAGCAAGAGGCAAAGGCTGATGCCCACTTCCTTGTGACAGCCTTTCAGCACGAGCAGGCAGGGTGCCAATCCTGGGCTGCCCTCCTGTCTCCAGCTCAGTTACCCCTCAGCAGCTCCAGGCATGGCTAAGCTGGCACAGGCTGGACAGCATCCCCGGGGCTGTACCTGTTATCTCTGCTCTTATCAGCAGTTATTCAGCATGGTATGCAATCTCCAAAGCACAGCTAAATTGCTGCCATCTACAAACTTCACACTGGCACTGCCAACATTCAATTCTTGCCACAGTTCACAAATTCATGACTTTCAGACCACAAGTGACCAGTAAAGTGGAATATCTGGGTCGTGTCTGTCACAGACCATTACATAGGAGAGAATGCAGGGATTATTAGGAAAAGAGTCCCCAGTTCAACTGCCATCTGACTGCAAATCAGCCTGCTCATCCATCATTAGCAGCTCCTGCCCTGCAACTCTTCTCTGCAGGCAATGAACTGCACAGCAGGGTACACACCATCTAAAGGAAAAATAAGCCAATGAATCCACAATCTTATGCACATATCCCCAGCACGAGTGAGAAACAGCCTTTCTCACTGGCTTTACCTCACAAGACACACGTGAGGATGCAGGGTTTCCCATCTCCATTTCAAGTCAGCTGTGTGCTCATGAACTATTCCTCAGCTGGGTGAAAGAAGGCCTGTCTTGATCAGTGGAGCAGTCAAAATGCATTTCAAGTTTCACACACTGCCCTTTCAGCAGCCTGCAGTTCCCAGAGGGAAAAAAAGCTTCAAAGAAGAGAGGGTACATTTTCTTTTATACACTTTTCTTCCCTCTAAATGGTAGTCTTTTTACTGGGAATATCCAGTAATGCCAATTACTGCCAATTGCAGAGCTGCCTTTTGCTCTGCTAGCAAATCTTGCCAGTAGTAAATGTGTCCAGAGAATGGTTTTGTACCTGCTTTTCTCACTGCAAGTCTGGTTCTCAGAATACATTATTCTTGCAGAAATCTTTGCTTTCATTGCATTCTCTGTTATTAGAGCCTGGAAATGAGGTCCTCCCTGCACTGCTGTGCCAGCACATTACTTTGTTATTTAGAAGGTATCAATGTACAGAAAAACCTGTGGTACCAGGAGCATGGATTCAGGATAACAAATGTAAATAAGTTGAGAAATGAGAGCAGTTGTGTCCCTTGTCAAGATAACAGATCCCACCATGCACAACTAACAGCCAGCTTTGCTGATGGCACAAGATTTTCTGCCTTTATTTTTGCATTCTTTGGGGTTGTTATCAGCTGATGCTGCAGTTAGAAGAACAATGTACGAGCTGCAGTTTATCAAACACCAGATATCACAGGATCACAGAACTGTTAGGGCTGGAACAGACCCCCAAGGTCAAGTGCAGGATATGACCTGATAGCCATAGTGTTGAGCAGCACCTACCCAGGAAATCAATGTTCATATTTATCTATTTAAAAAACAACCTAGAAATCTCTAGGAAGGGATATAATGTCCAACCTTTTGAATTCATCCCAACTGCTGTATCACTAGCAGACAGAGATCTGCACACACACTCTGATGGGCAGACCTTGTGGCAGGTGAAGAAGGTTGGTGTCAACCTTAGACACTGGCAACCCTCTGGCATAAAGCTGTGGACTGAGGGAGATGGATATTTAAGAGTGAATTACTCTCAAGATCCCTTCCAGGATTCTGCAGGTGCTTAATTATGAAGTCCCACTGAGGTCAGTAGGGCTGCTCCTAATGCAAAAATGGAAGAGCACTCATAAGGGTTATTAGACTGAAATGATCACTGGCAGCTAGAATTTTGGGTTCAATTATATTGATACCATTTAAAAATATTGTTATAGCTTAACTGGTTAATATTTCCTTAAAATGTCATTTTAAGTGTGAGTTTCCTCATTGATAACACTTGGGTTTTGGGGATAGAGACTCCTGGGAATGCATTTTATCCTAAATTCTTGATGTGCACTGTCTGCTTTAGTTTCTGTCATCACTGCAGCCCTGGCTCCTGAGCACACGGATCCACTCAGCCCAGCTCTGCAGACACTCAACACTTGCTCATTCCATGTAACTCACCCAGCTGACCCAGCTCAGCTGCTTCCCCACTTCTCTGCCTCAGGAAGGGCTCTCTTCCCTCCACTTGCTGTCAAAGGAGGCAAGCTGTTACTCATTATTTTCCTTTTTCCATGAGTGTAGGAGCAAGCAGACACGCAGTGAAGGAGGAAGCAGCTCCTCTCCTCAGTGTTTAAAAGGCTGCTTCCTCCGTGTCACTTGAATTCTACAGGATGAGGTGTGAGGGTATAGAGAACACTGCTGTTTATCTTGATTCTCTCTCTTGGTTTTGGATCAAAAATAGAACACCCAGGCCAAAGACAATACTAACCATTTGCCACTGAGGTCAGTGATCTGCAATTTGTTGCAGTGACAGGTCCAATATTGTGCTTGGGGAGCAGGCTGCCTGGCTGCTAATGCACTATTAGAGGCACAGTTGGGAAACTGGCTGAGCACCAGCTTACTGCAAGCACTGGAGCTCACTGCACAAGTCCAAGAGTGTTTTAACTTGTGGCTTGATTGCTAACATGGGGAGAACTTTAAAATGGTCATTAGCTTAGATATATAAATATATATATATATATAAACATAAACCATCTGTAGCTTTGAACTTCAATTTAACTTCCCTAATGAAGTCTGATCTTCTCCTGCAAGAGCTCTCTGTCACACCAATCTCTTCATTCTAATTTTGGCTCAGTTTGTCACATCATTTCAAGCCCTGACCCCACAACTGCAAGGTTTTAATTAACAGTAAATCAGTAGTAGGGGAGGATCTACATGAAGCATGAGGAACTGAGTTTGGACCCATTGAGGTACCATGGGAAGAGCTGATGCAGTATCTTGTGCCTCACCAAAGTGTTTGTAGAAAACAAGTGACTGCATTTATCTGTGGATTATCCGAGATCCATTTTTAAGCCGTGGCTTAAAGCCCTGTTTTTCTGATCTCCTCCCAGCCACAGAGGGCACTGCTTTAGCACAGCCACTGCAGCCCATGCCAACAACAGGCCAGAATTACTCAGGGGGGCGTGAGGTGAATGCAAGGTGTGGAAGAAATCCACTGAGGGGATGAGGAATCATTTAGCTCTGAAATAGAAACAAGACTTGCCAGAGGAGGAGGAAAGTCAAGGGCAAGAAATCAAAGATGGCTTGTGAACAAAGTGTTGCTGTGATCATCATCCTATTGCTCCGTGTGGGCAGATGGTGTCTGGAGGGCTCAGAGCTGCTATGTGCAAAGAGAAAAAGGAAAACTTCAAGGAATGCTTTTGGCTGAACCCATTAGCTGCTGCACCAGGGCCACACTAATTGTGAGGGAAATTCAATGCTGCCTGTTTGCCATGGATTTTAACTTGTAAAAGAAATGATGGTGGGTATTACAGAAAAAAGAATGTTCTGGTCCTACAGGAAAAGCAAAAAAGCTACTGCCAATGCTTGGACAAATGATTTAAAAAGGCTTCTCCCTTTTTAAAGGGAGCAAAATGAAGCTGCTGAACTTAGTAGACTCAGTTAAAGAAGGACGTTAGGTTAGTCAAGACCTGATAGAATATTATTATTGGGAATGTACTAGAGATAGTCCCACTTCATGTAACATACAATGGGATTTGCATAAAATACCAGAGATCATCCCTCTGCACCTCCCTAGATGTTCCCAAAGGTCTGTTCTGGAGCCACAAAAAGCAGTGATGTGTCAAAGCTGCCCCTGAAGCCTGAATTGGACTGTGAGGGTGACAGGGCAGTGGAACAAGCAGAGCATTTTAATTGTGAAGGTAGAACTATAGGCAAAGGACAGCATTCCAGGACACATCACACTAAAGGACCTTCCATTTCACAAGGGATCTGTTCCACGTGTCAAATGAACCATTTGTGAATGGTAATCACCAACCAGAGCCACAAATACCTTCTTCAGCTGAAACTGCTATTGAATATTCTGGGAAATGCCAACAGAATCCTGAAAACTATGCAGTGAGGAAGATGGAGCCAAGAAAAAAGCCCTGCATTCATAATGCAGAGTGACTGAGTGGAACAGGCTGAGAATGATCCTGCTTCTTTTAGAGGAGAGTAAATAAGGAGTTTGGCCATCCCTGAAAAGCCTGGAGAAGCAGTGCAAAAGGAGCATGAAACTGGAAACTCCTGGTTGTGATTTCATACCAGAACCATCCCAGGCTAGAGGGGCTGCAGAAGGGAGTGTTGCTAAAAGCATACATGGGGTTCTCCTCCCCTGTGCACCAATGCACTGTCCCAGAGCACACAGCTCTAACAACATGGGCTAAAGCTCCGTGGCATGGACTGACTCGTGTTTGCTCACACAGAACAGCCAAGAGGGACTGGGTTGGTCTGTCCAAGTATATTTCTCCTCCTGAATTCCACACTGCCCTCCCCAGCACTCTGCTGTGTTCCTGGAGAAGGAGCACCTTACCAGCTCACTGTGGAAACAAGAACTGTGCCCACACTGAGGGCCACTTTCTACAGACCTTTAACAGAACAGAACAGCTCTGTGGCTGTTGGACAGAGATTCAGAATGGGGAGGACTCAGGAATTTCAACCATGGTTATGTGGAATGAAGGGGAGAGGTTTCCTGCCAGCAAGTGAATGATGTAGTCCAGGAATAAATTGGAAATGATTGCAACTCCACATTTCATCCCCTGTTAAACATATTGATGTTGGTTTGCTATTTGATGTTCAGTCATTTCTAGAGTTCTGCTCCTTGTTCTCCACATCTCCCTGATCTGGGGAGCAAACAGTGTCTTTGAAGACGAGCAGGATGCAACCACATCATTTTGAGGGGTCTCTCATGTACCCATCTATCTAGTCATAATCAAAACAATTACTGCACCTCACGTTACCTTAAACTACACCAAAACACACACAGTATATGAGAGAAACTTTAGCTATCTTAGCACTGCCAAGAACACACCCCAAGAAATCTAAAGCAGTCAGATTGAGCTTTTCTTCCAAAGCACGTTGCTTTCCAGACAAACAGATGCTGACAGAACACTGTGAAGTTAGCACTGGCAAATATTACAGTGGCTCTTCCATGATAGCTCTAAAAGTCCTTGTTCAAATACTGCTATTTACTCAGCCAGAAAAGATGACTGGGTGTCCTGCTCAGACACAGAGACAGAATTCCATGAGACAAAATGGCAACGAATTGAGGATTTTATCTGTGCTACTGTGCTGATGTTTCTGCAGGATGTGAAAGATATTACAGCTGTATATCAGCTTTCTTCTAAGAAAACTCTTCTGAAAAAAAAAGTTGCCACCCTTGCTATTAGCAGCGTTGCTGAGCTGGCAGCAGTCACAGTGAGAAAAACCTTCAACAGCTTTATTTAAAACCCCTGCATCAGGAAAACTTCCTCAGCATGTGATTGAGAATTATTCCCCAGCACTGCTGTGGAGCAGGACTGATTACCAAGAGGATTAAAATTCCAGAAACTCTCTGAGGAGCACCTCTGAGGTCTTCTTTTCAGTCTCTTTGCTGCAAAGCTGCTATTAGCAGGGCTGGGGTTTAAATGTAGCTTTTCCTGGCACGATCAGCTTCTGAGGGCCTTCCTGGCAGGCCTTCAGCAGCGTCTGACTGCTCCCCAAGGCACAGCACAGCTGCAGCTCCAACGTACCTGAGCCTGGCTACCAGCCACACAGCCAGCCCTCACTGCACAGGCCTGACTCAGCCCTCCTCTTGCTCCACCAGCTCTGCCTTAAATCCTATGGGACAAGGTGGTTTGCTACTTATTTATCTCATTCACTTCCTTAATGGATAAGATTTATAGCTTTCTGTTTGATGATGTCAAAGAAAAGAAAGAAAACAAAAGCAAGTGTTGTTCTGGAGTGTCTGAATCATGCACCCTTTAGAACTGCCTGCTGAAGAGTTCCTGAGACATCCACTCTGGGAAATTAATCAGGCTGGAGACTTTTCTTATTGCTGGTTAATTAATAAGTGTAGTCTAGGCATCTTCTTGAAAAACATTTGCTAATTGCTTGTTCAAGTGGTGACTCAGTGCTTCTCTTCCACTCGAAACAAAGAGGAAACCCAGAATGATAACAATTCCAACATTTTCCCTTGATAATTAGAAATTAGGCAAAGTCCTTTATAGCTGTGGGCTCTTCTCAGGAGGGAAGGCTCACCACAACTGGGCCAGGGTATGAGCAGTGCTCTGTCACCAGAGGAAAAGGATGGGACCAAATGGGAGGTGTCCCTGCCATGGCAGGGGGTTGGAACTACTGATCTTTAAGGTCCAAACCATTCCATGATTCTATGATGACAACTATTCTGGAGCTACCTTAATAAAATTGGTTATTATGCACTTCTGTTCAACCTGCACAACAATTCTGCTGAAACAATAACCTAACTGGATGCTCAGCACTCAACCCCACTCTCAAGCTCACACAGCAAAGCAGATCATTTGGCCCAGCATTTGTCATGTATGAGATGGAATCACCCAGCTGAACACAGAGCAATCACACCGAGGAGTCACCACAGAAGGTGTGCTGACCCCTAAGTGAGCTGGAGCTGCAGGTCTCGTGAACAATTAATTCCACAAGTCACTCAGCTTTGCTGCCAAATGCAGGGCTTGGGAAGACAACCTGGTTTTAGAGATGGATTCCTTTTCCTTTCATTTGAATGTCAACTTCTATTAAAATTTGAAGCTATTTTTACTCTCACCAAGGTGTCTTATCTTTTGTCCTTGTCCTCTGTAAGTGGGGGAGGATCAAGATCCATCTGAGTCAGTTATGCCCAGCAACTGGTCAGCTCAAGACCCTGTTCCAGTGATTCCAATCGTCCACCTCTGCTGCAGCTTCAGCTAAGTGATTTTTAATTACACTGTCATTTTTCATGTTCAGACAAGTTCATGATTGTTCATTTCGTGATGGAAATGACATCCAGAGCCTGACATGCTACTTCCAAAATGCCAGCAGCAGAATCCACAATATTTGGCTGCTCTGGGCACTGTCCATGGCATTGGTTTTCTCTGGGTGAAGAACAGGCTTGGGTTTTGAAAGTTGCTAAACTCTGTTTTTAGTAAGATGCAATAAAATTGAATATTCCTGCTCATTACACAAAGCCTGCACAGGCAGAGGAGCACAATAATATCTGCAGGCTCAAAGTCCATTAAAAATCTGTGGCTAAAGAAGTGGAAACATTTTCAAGGCTGAAATTCTGAATATTACTCCCAACTCTGTTTTGTTTCATGAGGCAGAACAAAGAGATCCACATTTTCTCAAGACCCCTGAGTTCCATGATGGTTAAGGGCTTTGGAGATAAAATTCCAGGTCACCTCTGGCTGGTTCCTTCTGCAGAGCCTGGATTCCAGGACAGTGTAATCCATATTATCAAATCCTTCCCTTGGAACCCAGCTGTATGTGTGGTCATTATTAGACATTGTCACAGTGTTTATTCTACTGATCCTAGGCTAAAACCCCCATTTTTATGTCTCTGTTAAGTGCATGTGCAGCATTTAAGGTGCTGCCCTATCTAATTACCATTTAAAACTCAAATGTTTGTGATGAGTGGGAGAAATATATCCAATATTTTCCATTTCTTCCAATGTGGCTAGCTACTTTATTTTTGTTCCAGGTTAAGAAGGGGGCAAGTGCTGGGGGAGAAAAAGGACAGCAGTGTTTTGTCAAGAATGCAGAAGGAGAAGGTGAAAGGCACTAAAAACCAGGGTCTTTTCCTACCAGCTGTTATACTGAAGAAGATTAAAAGACCTTATTACAGGACAAGGAGACTGAGAGAGAGCAGAAAAAGCAAAGAATGCTGTGAGTGAGCAGCAAAATGGTAAATAATGAATAACAAAAGGCAGGCAGCATTCCTCCTGAAGTTGTCACTTGCCTGTATTCTCTGACTCAGTAAAGCTATTGTTTCTTTCTTTTCTGTCTTAAAAGTGTCTAGCTGAATTTAGGAAGCTGGGAGCTAATTATCTGTCTGCCAGCCAAAAACTTTCTTGAAAACAACAACTAAAACATTGTCTCTGAGCCGACTGTAAAGGAAACTGACCATTTGCAGGATGGTGGCTGGGTGAGAACGGGATCCCTCGGGGACAGAGCTGATGATGGAGGCAGTTACCACTACATAGCTACCAGCTCTGCAAAAGGAAGAGAGATTGCAGGTGCCCTGGGCTACAGAACGTGTCTGCAACTCAGAGGTGAGAGCAAAGCTGTCAGAAGAAATGCAGCAAGTGTCCCAGGTGCTGAACTTACAGCTCAGGGATCTGCAGCCTCAGGGAGCTGCTGGAGTCTCCAGCTCTCTGAAGAATCCCTGTGCCCTCGATGCAGAAACTGCCCAAGAGCCTTGGGAAATGCTCTCCCTGTGCTCCTAGTGCCGTGCTAATGGAGCAGGAGGCCTGGGAGCCCTGCAGACCCACACACTGAGGCCATCCCCACTGCTGCACGCCTGCCTGAGGCAGCACTGCCCCCACATTGTAACTGCAGGGGGGTTTAATCTAGTTTTTGCTTGTTTGTTTGAATTCCTCTCCCAGATATTAATCAGCTGGTTCCTGTGGATGTGAGTGAACAGGTTCCCAGGCAGATGCAGCCTCTCCCTTACCTCCCTAAGGGGAGCAGGTTATCTTCAGCATCTCTGCTCATCTTCCTCCCTCCATCTACTGGATGGGTATTTTATGGGACAGACTAATATCCTAGTCTAGTTTATTAAGTCCTCCTGTCATTCACAATGCTTCAGATTCACATCCCCTTACAAAGTAGAATTGATTGTATTGTTTCCTCAGCCTTTGAAGAAGAATGCTATTAAATTTGGTCGGCTCAGAGCTCAAAGACACAAAGAGAATCAGCTCCTTCATGATCAGTATTCTGATTTGAATTATTCAGTTTGACAACAATTTAGGCTGCTGCTGTGCTGAGTCCTCTGATCAATACCAGCTCACTGTTCTTTTTCTACTCCCATCTGCTAGTCTGCTCTTAGATTTCCACTTGGATTGCAAAGTCCTTGAATCACAATCACTGCTTTGTTCTTTGTTTGTGAAGTGCCTAGAGCAGTCCCAGCCTGTAGCTAGTGTGCCCAAAGGGTGTCATCAAATCGGTGTCAGCAGTGCTCCTGCTGCTGCAGTTGTCACCCTACCCAGGGCCATGCAGGTGATTAACTAATGGCAGTGAAGTGTAAGTGTTGGTTTTTGCTGCACAGTGCATCCCGCTCACCTGCAGATGGTGTTCTCACTGCCACAGCCACAGCCTGGCACAGGGGCACTTCATGCTCAGCTGAGCTCCTGGAGCTTCTAGCAAAGGTCTCAAGAAGTTTTCTGGTATTCAGCTATTGGTAAAAAACTCCCCGAGAAGCCTCCATTTTTGTTAAAAGTCTATCAGTAAAACCAGCCACCCTTCACTCATTGCCATTCCCTCTATGCAGGTATTCCAGCAGCTCCAAAGAGACTTTAAATCTATTTATTAGGTAGCTGTGTATTTTTTTTCCTGATTCATTATGAACCAAAACTCAATCACACTGCCAATCAATGGCACACAGCATTACACACAGGTCTGCACGTGTGTCCTGTTCACTTAGTAGAGAAAGACAGACCCCACCAATTGTCCACACCTTTCCAAATCCTCCTGTCCACCAAAGGAGTAGCCTGGAGCCATCAGAAGCTGTTCCAGAATTATTTGGGGTGTCTGGTAACTTCCCTGCAAGGATCCCTAGAGCCAAGGCATACTCTGGAATAACAACAGCCCCCCTGTGCTAGTCTCTTTCACCTCTTTTCCATATCTAGAGTTGAAAGCTAGGGTGAGTATTGGTCAACACCTCTATCCTTCAGAGATATTACACATTCCAAGGCTGTGCTTCTGTTAGCAAGAGCTGATGTGTTCCTGCTAAGCCCTGTGAGGAGAAATGCAGCGTGTCCTCTGTTCCCCAAGGAAATCCAGGCAAAGTCCTTGACACAGAAACCCCTTTTCCCTTGTAAAATGTACAAAGGCTACTAAATGTCTCAAAATATGTTCTTTTATCCCTAATACAAAAGCCATTACATCCTCATGCAGCCAAGTCCAGAGTTCTCTTGTAGATGGCTGTGTCAGGAGTCCTGTCAATCCCTGGGGCCACATGGCAGAGCCCACTCCTGAGTTAATGATGCATTTGGGGCTTTAATACTCCAGTGACACAATGAGCTGTAATGAATCTCACTGAACTTCATTTCAGGGCATGAACCTGAGATTCAGTGGGTTGGAAAAAGTCACCTTCAAGCCTGTCAAGCTACTACACTCTATTTTGTTCCTCCTGATGTCATACACTGGGGTTTTTTTTTTCCCTTACCTGAGCTCAATGCAGTTTCTCTTCAGACTGCACCACTGAAGTGTAGCAGCCTGTCAAAAGCTAAACAATATGAGTAGCATTAATAGTTCCCAGACCCTAGCTCAGAATATCAGTCTAAAAATATACCTGTAGCAGAGGGGTCTTTAATGAACTAACCATGGCCATGCAATAGATTACAGGCTGCCATTTTTATTAGCTACAGTGCAACTGCAGGAAGATTTAGGGGGAGGCAAGGAATATGCCCAGTGATTTGGTTCTGGCTGGTCAGTTTTATTTGCAGCTTCATGGAAAAGGTTTAGAAGCACTGAGAGAAACTGCATTGTTTTCCTGTACTCCTCCCCCTACCTGTCAGCCACAGAAGGTAATTTCAGGATGTGCTGGCACAAATGTGTTTGTACTGGTTCCTGCAGGCTAGCATGTACCCAAGATATGGCTGCAGCAACCTGCTCAACAATTAGTGTCTGTAAAGTACTCTCTGACCACGAGACTACTCCACAAAATGAAGATTTAACATTCAGCTTCCCCAGAAATGTGTTGTGTTTCTGCCTGGCTTTTCTCTTTTCTTCCTTTATTGATCCCTTTGGGCAGTAAACAGAAAGAAAAGGTGAGTTAGATCTGATTAAAATATGTGCAAAACTGTAGGGAAATCCTGCAGAGCTGCTAATGCCACCTGACTGGGTGATGGAAGCACATTCAGCAGGGGCTGGTCAGAGCTTCCCAGTGATTTTTATAGCTGGTTAGACAATTTAAGAAAGGTCCAAGGTCATGCAAAAGCAACCACAGACTTACAGTGCCAGTTTTTTAAACAGATGGAGAGATTTGAATGATAAAACAAGTAAATATTTGTCTGGTTTGCAGAAGTACCACAGCATACATACTGCAAGGAATATGTATTTTTTACCAAAGGTGAGTTGTTATTTGTGAAATGCTTACTCTGGTTTAATAGATTCTGTTAAAATATTTCACTAATAGAAAGTCAAATTTGCTGGTGAAGAGCTTCCAAAGGTTCTGAGAGTCCAGGCAAACCCCTCAACACTAAATACTGAGCCTAAACCAAACCTGTAAGCTGGTTCATTTTCCTGGTGCATGTTGGTCCAGAGGAGGTGACACAACCTGCTACAGACTAGTCTAGGTTTCTCTGCATGCTTGCCAGTGCCTTTGCCAAACCCATTTTTCTACCTCCATTATTTTGAATTTACAAGCTTGTGACAGGAAAAATATTGAAAGAGGAACCCATATGAAATCACCCAACGTCTCAGTGGGAGGAAAAGTTCAACTCACCAGCATTTCAAGGGAGATTTATAAATTGCTGCATATTTCTCTGAAGATGAAGTAGGTTCATAATTTTTTCACATTCATTTTCAAATGAAAGTCATACGGGGTGAGAGGTTATTGTTGTTATAATGTGCACACAGCAGACTGCATTCATCATTCTATCCCACTGCATGTGATGCATATTTTGCTCAGTTTCTGGTGAGCAGAGTGAGAACAGTCCCAAAATGCATTTTGCTTTCTAATAGAACTACTTAGTGTAGAGTACTTCTCTGCAGGGGAAACATGTGGGAACAAACCAGTCATTTCTGTACTCAGAGCAACAAAAGAAACATTTTCCCCTCCTTTGGAGTGAAAAATGGGGCATGATGGGTTATTAACAGCACACACCAAACTCTTCCCCTGGCAGCACCAAATGCCAGACACTGGTGGAGAGAATACCCCAGTTTCAGCCATTCCAGGGCACACAGATCCCCCCATCCCTGCACTATTGTTTTGTGGAGATTTATGGCTCACATACTGCTTAATGGCCTCTCTAGGATACTCTGCTTCAAGGACACACCATGTTGCAGGAAAAGTTAGAATACTTCACATACCTCCTCTGTACCAGGCCTCATTTTACACTGTTTGTCCACAGTGGCTCTCCAAAGCCCTCCCACTGTTGATGTGAGTGCTGGTCTAAATGCTCCCAGAGTTTCTGTAAAGCCACAGGCACACATTCCTTTTCCAAGCCATTTGCCAGCTGGAAACAACACTGCTCCTTTGCTCTTTGTCTCTGACCTCTGCCAGAGATGAGCCTCCCAGCATGGCTAGCAAGGAAGGCATCATAGGAGGGATCTCTGTTCTATTCCAGGCAAAACCACCAGTCAGGGGTGAGTTAATTAAACTGGTCAAGTCTGGTTTGGAAATGCTCATGTAGTGTCCAGCAGCAGGTCTGTGAGGGTTGTACCTCCAAGTGAGGACAGCCATGGACACTGGGTGAGGTCAGCCCAGCACTGCTAGGCAGAGATGGTCCATCAAGAAGGAACACTGGCTAGAAGCAGGGATGGTCCAACACTGCTCTGCTATGTCCATGCCAAAGGATGTTTCTTTCTTCCCCAATAGATCTCAGAGCTATTTTGGTGCTGAAACAACATCTTAAAAATATTCCTCCACTTTCCCTTCCCAGCTGTGCCATGCTGTGAGAAAAAAAGCAGGCAGTGGACAATTGTGGGTCTTGCTTCTTGTTTTGTTCTTGAACACGGGGGGGTTCAGAGTTCATGAGATTGTTTGCCAGACTTGTACAAGCAGTTTGTAAAAATAAATGCACTTATCACCTCGTGTGCTTGTGAATAATTTACACGAGAGGGAAAAGAGGAGAGTGATTAAGCTGGTGGATGAGGGTTATCAGTTGGTGTTACTGATGGATGCTATGACAATGGAGGGGGGAGTGGGTTAGATCAGAACTGTACTAGCAAAACACACAAAAGCCAGTGTGATTAATATTATGAGCCAATGCCCCAGCCAGATAACTGCTACAACTTCTGTCTGAAGAAGTGCACAACAGAGAAGGTCATGATGGAAAATGTTTCTAGTGCCCTCTAGATACTGTCTTGGTGTTTATGTTTACATTTGCTATTTCAGATTGAGATCACATCACAGACAGAGAGAAACAAACAGATAATAGATAACAAAGAACCAACACAGTGACAGAATGAGCAACATCTGGGTATATAAACACATTTTTTCTATGCTGAGTTTTTACAAAGCAATCCCAACTTCTGCTCTTCACCAACGTTCTGCAAACAGGAATCTAAAGGTGCAATGTTTTCTCAGTTCCAGTACAAGCCAAGTTAGTAGTTGCACTGGCTTTGTTTTAAATAAGCTGCTGCTTTTTCTCTGAAAATGAAAAATTGCTCTGAAGGAAATTGCTAAACTAGAATAACACACCTATTAAATCCTTTTAAAATGCTGAAAGTGCCAGAGATACAGGAGAAGCTGCTGCCTTTTCAGAAGGATTCACACTCGTTACTCCCCCTTACTCTAGTCTATGTAGAGTAAAAAACGAAATCTTTTACAAAGCTCACTTTTTCATGTCAGCTTATGCTGTCTGTTCCACAGCAAAATGCAGGCAGGTTTCAGATGGAAATGGAAGAGGTTTGAGGAAAAAAACACACAGCCAATTTACCTGCCCTTTGAGGTTCTTAATGCCATTAGAAACGTACACGCATCACAGCAAGGTCTCGGAAGAGTGATTTTGTTAAAAGACAATCATCAAATAAAGTATGGATTTTCAACAATCAAAGGATGAAAGTGCACTTACCCTCTGTGGCAGGGCTTGCATGTAATGACAAATTTCATCTCAGAGGGCTTGATCTGGCTGCCACTGAAATCAATGGGGAAACTTCCATGCACTTTGCTGAAGAAAGGAAGAGGTCAGAAAAGTTACACACCAATTTAGGACAAAGCACTGCTTTACTGAATTAATATGGTCTCTTCTTGGTGTATTTTTCATATCTAGTAGTTTGAGACTGAGGTGGAAATCCCATTGCTTTCCAGATCTTAACTCCTCCTTGGTCCATAAGGAAAAATATCCAACCTCTAATGTGCTTACACCCATGTCCCACATTTCTTGTTTAGATACCAAAATTACAGTATGCTGTGAAAAAATCACAACAGAAACCACGGGAATAAATGAGTGCTATCATCAGACTCCCAACTTCCCAGGACTTTTGTGGCTTCATCACTAATGGGATTCCAACCCTCTATGTCCACTACTCACACATCAATTTGCTCTCTGTGCATGGCTCATTTTTGTCCTAACTGTTCCAATAGCTTCCAAATTACTAACTATGTTGTGATGTAAGCTTTGGAGACTCGAGTGCTTACAGGTATTCTGTGTCTGTCTTGGGCAATGATTTTTATGTGACTTTAAAAAGTGGATGATGTGCAGAATGAATCGTATCTGGCCCTGAAAGAGATACTTAATGTTTCATCCTGCCTTATGATTACTGGCTAGGAAAAAGCCATTATTGATTTAATACTCCAAGCCTTTCTATTTCTTAGCTGTGCTCTGACATACATTAAGCAGACCTGCCATGCTAAGTTTATTTGCTGTTTTTAGTTTTCAAGACCCTTTCAGTTGTGTAAAAATAAAAACCTACCTGGTTTAGATCCAGATCCAATTACATCTGAACTCCCTACAGGTATGAGATGAGGGAAGGTGATAAATTTTTCAGATTATATCCTAACTCTCCTGGTTAAAAATGACACAGCAGCCTTCCAGCACTTCAAACAATTAGAGCAGAGGTGAGGATCCAGGGGAAATAGGAAGCTGACTGAGCCCGAGACAATAAACTGAGGGGAAATTTTACAGGCCAGGTAATCAGATTGGACTTGCAGTCCCTGCTGTCCTCCTTGAGGTAAAAGTCTACCCTAAATAAAAGGGTAAAACAAAATTCTACGTAACTAAAGGTTTCAGAGCACTGTGGGGGTGCTGCCCTGGGAGGCCGTGCCCTGAGGGGCTCCCGGGCTGCCCTGTCAGGCCCTGCCTAGGCCTCGGGGAGCGCTGAGGGGAAACCCGCTAGGCCCCAGTTTCCAGCACACTTCATCTTGGTGTATGGCCTCCTGAAACCACAACATCTTTAGTTTCTGATGTACTTCGACCTTCTGGGACTCCTGGAACTAAACCAACCTCTCCTGATTAAGGCCTGGAGAGTGAGCCAGTGGGAGAGCAGTTGGGCCTCGTCCCACACACCCGTCGCTCCCCAGCGCTGAGGGGCTAAGCAGGGACTGAACTCTCCCTCCTGCCCCAGAAGACTCTTGGTAGCAGTGCCAATTTCCCAGCTTAGTTTTGCCCAAAGTCAATCATTTCACAGCCCTGTAAATACTGATCCCAAGTGAGGCCCACTGGAGCTCTCTGGGATCTCAGTAGGTCTGAGTCTCCCCCTGAGCTGGGACCCCCCTCAGGCTACATCCAGCTGCTCCAGGCCACTGGAGGGAGAGCACCATCCACCTGCTACAGATGGACAAAGGGATCTGTGAGGAATTCGGATCCACAGGACTTTTCAACAAAAATCCTGGCGCACAGGCTGCCCAATTTAATTTTCAACCCACAGAATAATTCCATTTTATTCACAGGTTAACCTCTATATATGCATATATATACATATATATGGCTCTGTGCATGATTTGCATTTTTGTCTTATTAGGGCTTTTTTAACAAGTGTGTATTCTGAACTACTATTGATATAGTAATATAGTGACCTTGCCATCAATTGAATCTCCTTTAACTTAGTTGATTCTTTGCTATATTTTACTAATTAGCTAAACTGTTATTCCTGTTTAATAAATTGTAGTGCTGCTTTTACCTGAAGTGAAGTGCATTCCACTCGTTTTTGCTGCAAACAGAGCCTTGGTCGGGGCTCTGAAACAAGCAACAGGGGAAGTGTCTTTGGACATTTTCATCCTCCCAGGACAAGCATAAATCTGTAAAGAAAGGATGATCAACGTCAGCTGAGGAAGAAAAACATCTAAGATGAACTAAGTCATCTTCTTAAAACAAATTTCAAACACAAAACAGAATAAATTTTACAAGTGCTGTGTTCACAAGTTCAATCCAGAATGAAATTTCCGTTTTTTTCAGGGGAAAGCACGTAATGAAACATAAAACCCCCCAAACAAACACAAAAGCAGATCATTTCACTTCCAACATTAGTATTTCCGTGGCAGCACATGTCTCTTTCACATACAGCTGCTGCACAACGTTGTATTTCATTCACTAGGAGCAACAGAAACATGATGTTTATAAATCAGCAGAAAAGACCAGTGTTCATCAGAAGGGCTATGAAATCCCTCAGCACTTACAACCTTCCCTTTTTTCAAAGGGCTGCAGAGACATGAATAGTCAGATTGTAATCGACCCTAACTTCAGTGCAGTGAGTGATGAAGATTTACTCTTCTAACAGATAGAAAAAACTGCTGGGAGGCTGGGGGTGTGGGTGTGAAATGAATTGCATCTTCTTCTGTGCTACAGGAAGATCAAATGCAGACAAGAAGCATATTTTTTTTTCCATGACTACACTATTTCAGCATTTTTTTCTTCTCTGTGAAAGTAAAAACTAAGAAAGAATTTCATATTGTGACTGCCCTGAGTCACACTTCCAGCCTTGGAGCCCTCACAGGACAAAATATTCGTATGGAAATCCAACAAAATAAGAAATAAATGAACCAAAGGAATGAGCAGGCTCTCTGTGTTACAGACAGGTGAACATATGCAGGAGACTCCATTCCCTCCTGCTTTCTGAACACTGAAGTGGTTCAAGGATAAAAAAGTTGCCACAGGTAACCTGTGCTACCTCAACCCATCTGTTCACTCCAATCTCACTTGTGCAGGGAGGGAAGATGAACACTCCAAGCAGCTCTAAAGCAGGGGACATACCCACCAGCTGTGAATATGCAGCCCCTCTTTTCCACATAGTTCCTCTCCTACTTCGCTTGAAATTCCAGCTTGTAGCTAATCCACAACATATGTTTTTCAAATAAAATTCTTGGTTTTTTTAAAGGGCTGTAAGTGGCATGTGCCACATGGCTAAGCAGTAAATAACTGGATACTTTGAGAAGCTTCCAGTCTGTGCATATTCTAGAGTCTCTGCATATCAAGAAATTAAGTCCTTTTGCTTTAAACTGTGTTTAACATCTTTAGTTTCTTAGGGAATAATAGGGGCAGGTTAGGAAACTCCTCAAGGCTGAATTATTTTCACTTTATCATCAAGGCATAACCAGCTTCAAGGCACTCAAGTAATGACAGAAGTTTTAGAGCTACCCCTTCATGCAACCCTTGAGAAGATGATTTTCAGGTGCACTTAGCTTGGATTTTGATACTTCTGGTCATATCTGATGATCAGACACTGATTCCATTTTTCTCCAAGATCTAACAGTTGCTTTATACCTGCTATCACTCCCCTCCACAGCTCCTGCCTGCAGCTGGATGAGAGCCCCCACTGTGCCCTGATGAGCTGCAGAGCTTGCCAAGGGAAAACCCATCTTTTCTGGGGCATCACGTGCTGGCCTCTGACTGGCACCAGACACCATCACCCTGCTGTCTGCACCACAGCCTTCCAGCACTGATGCTCAGCACCTCGTGCAGCCAGACTTCTCCGGATGGGAGGCTACAAATACCCTACAGACAGTCCTGGAACAATCTGTGAAACACATGTATGAAATGATTGCTCTGGAGAGACAGGGAAACAAAACTCCTGGCACCACATACCAAAAGCAAGAACAGAGGCTCCTCCGGGGTACACTATTTGACTGTGCAAAGATTAGATTTTACCACTCTCTAATTGCCCATAACCAAAATATTTTGACAGACTGACTAGGGTTGTTTTTTTGATTCCTATCTTGAGTCTCTAATCTGAGTTATGTTTCCTATTCAGTTCCTGGACTGTTGAAAGCTATCACAGTAATTAGATTTGAAATATATCAACATTGATGAGAGAAAAAAAAAAGGCAACATTAAAAAAAAACCCCACAGTCTTTTCTTTTTCCTCTGTTTTGTTCCCTTTTTGATCGAGTTTGATATTACGGACAGATTCTGGATATGAAGCAGACAGGTAATTTATCTGAACAAAGCTTGCAGTGTTCTGGTCACAAGTGAGTTGTTCACATGTCATCAATACTGCACGTGGGTCTGTGTGCGAGTCAGGGCTGCCTCCTCTCCCAGCCCACCTGGCCAAGGGGCTCCAGAAGCATGCAGCCATTGGGGTGTTGTGGCAGGGAACCCTGTCAGGCTGTTCTGCTCCATGCCACAAAGCGAGGCACGGCAGAGCCACCAGCAGCATCTTCAGTGCCTCTGTCCTCTCTGGGCACCCCTCTCTTGAGCACATCACAGGCATCTTGTAGCTCTTCAAAGACCTAATCTCCTGCTTAGCAGAGTCTTAGATCATTCCCTCCCCTTTGATCATGCTGCTGTTCATTCATTGTCTCCCAATATCTGTACAGTGCACCAAGGGTGAGTTGGGGGCACAGTCAGAATACGAGTTCCTCGGGGATCAAAGCACTTCTCCTGGGAAATTCAGTAAGACCACTGAAGAAAAGGGACATCTGCACAACCCAGTGTAACAAAGTCAGGTTACAAACACATGGCATTTAGTATTACAGCAATAGTACTTCATTCTTTTACCTTTAAGATTCTTTTCTGGAAAAAAAAAAATGCCAAAAAAAGTCACTTATCAAGTCTAAGAGAACTGGGAAATAAAACTAGAGGCCAAGACTGCATGCTTTCTACAGGAATTAGCTTGCACTCAGAATTGTTTTGAGAAAAAAATGCTGAGACTTGGCTGATTTTCTACTTCAATAAATTTTATTGAACAGCAATACTGTTCTACCTCAATAAGTTTATTTAATGCTCAGGCCAAACCTCTGCCCAAATGAAAAGTGTACCCAGGCTTATGGACACTCTTCCCACAGTGTTCTATTTGTACGAGCAGGGTGGCTAGGAACTGCAAAGAACACTGAACATCATGTTCACCCTGGGGTCCTTCTCTGAGGCACAAGAAATTCTTCCAGGTTCACCTCCTCAATGTCTGTAAGGGAACGTTCAGTGGGAAGCAGCAGTGCCATGCAGAATGGTATCCCTCACTGAGAACTCAAACTGCACTGATTAATTAGCATAAACTGTCCCTTTATATCACAGATTAGCTGAAATTTTTACCTCCCTCGATCCTCACAGAGCTGGGCTTTATTGATCATCATTACAGACCTGTCTGCAAATTTTATAGGGAGATATATATATATATAAATGGCACTATAAACACACAACAGAGCACAGCCTTGAGGCAAATAAGAGTTCCTTACATTGCACTGCAGGATGCTCCTACTGAAGCAAAGTAGTCATTTCCCAATTATTATGTGAGTGCAAGATAAATACAAGTTCACAGAAGTCTCCAGCTGCCAAACTGGGAAAAAAAAGGAAGAGACCATGTCTTGTGGCAGAGGTTTTCCTGCCTGCTCCTGTGCAAACACTCCCCTGTGAGGAGGAGATGGTGTGTGGGGTGCCAGAGATGTCTGCTCAGGGAGCTGCAGTGCTGCTGGCACACCAGGGCAGCTGCAAGACATTCCTGACTTCAAGCAGAAAATCTGAATGCAAACTCAGCTGCCTGACTGTGAAGCTCTTTTGGCAAACCACTGGAAAACATAATTGAATGCAGCCCTCCTGGGAAGGAACCCTAATAAACTGGAGGACAACTTCTCTGCTAGCATTTGGATTCTGCCCTCGTGGTGTTGAAGTCTTGGTGTGATTAGAGGAGCCAGTGGCACCAGAGGAGTGATCACCCTGTGCAGTCCCAGTCAGGGTTTACCCTCCCCTGCAGCTAACATTCATTACACAGATGCCTTCCTACACACAGCCTGCTTGCCAGCAGTTCTTTTCCAAGGGTGACCATCATTTCATGGGCACGGGTGACATCTGAACAACTCACTCTGGCTTTTTTTGTGTGCTCACCCCAAAGAGAAACGTGATGAGCTGCAACCTGTGCAGGCAGAAAACAGTTTTTAGCTGGGAGCCTGTGCTGCACCTGCAGGAAAACTAGTTGTGCCACTTGATGGATCTGCACAAGGTGAGGGAGATTGCTAGAGGGAAACTGCCAGGGAACACGTGGTCCTAGTTCTCTCCCTGTGCCAACCTACAGCCAGGATAACCCCCTGCAGTCAGTATCCCTACATAACCCTCAGAAGCACTCAGTTTTTTGCCAGAATCTAGGATATTTGTGCCAGCAATGTCAACTCAGAAAAGTCCTGTCCCCTGGGACAAATGCCATCTTTGCAGAGCTCTCCCCACTGCAGGCTGTTGTACCAATGCTCCGAGTGAGACTCCTGATATCCTGTGACATGCTTTTAATTTGGGTTCTCCCATTCTCCCCAGCATAGCTACAAACAGGAGATAATCCTCTTCCCATGCTTAGTGATGCTTGCAGCTCAGGAGATAACAGCACAGCAGGTGCTTTTGTGGCAGGCTGTGAGAAGCACAAGGATATGCAAGACTTGAGAGAAGACATGGATTTTCTCTTGGGATTTGTTCCCATTACCAGCTGCCAGCTGGTGGGCATCATGGAATCAGCCAGAGACTCTTCTGAGCCCAGTGGGACTCCAGCAGAGCTATGGTCAAAGTGGCAAACACCCAGGGTGCCAAGGACAGGGCACTCAGACCCGAGTCAGAGCAGCACTGAGCAGCCTGGGACCAGAACCAAGCCTGTTCTTTCTTCCCCTTTTCTTTCCCTTTTTGTCTCTCCCAAAATAAGACCAAAACATTCATCTGAACTGCAGCAAACTTCACTTTCTTTGTTACCATTTCAATCCCCTGCAATTGCTCTGTTTTGTTTCCAGCAGATTCTTAACAATTCTGTGCAGACTTAGTCCAGTAATTTCAGCATTTTTCCCTCTTTCATTTATCCCAATTATGTTAATGACTATGAACATTCCAGAACTGAAAAAAACACAGAGATACTTTTTAAGTGCTTCAGACAGTCTGGTACAGGAGTCCCTGGAGGTAGTTTCAGCTGCTACAGCTTTGGGTTCACGTTTTCCTGCCATGGAGCAGTACTGAGACAAATAAAATCCCATCTGGCACAGATAATGCTGCTGGGGAACTGAAATTACCCTCTGCTTTCTCAGGTAATGCCTTGGCTGCCTCTGACAGTGGCTGTTAAATTCAGGATTAGCTCAGCTGCACTTATTTCACTAAACAGAGCCATTAGGACTGTGTTCTGTGCTGCTCACAAACCTGTACATACCATTTCCCTGGGTTTCATCCAGTCCCATTCTGTCCCCAGGTCTAACAAACCACCTCATGGTGCCAGGCTTCCTCCACTGCCCACATTTACACTGCATCATCCTGAATGACTGAGTGGAGCAGCAGAAAGGAGGAATGCTTCACTCTACATCTAACTGTACTTATTTTTAAAGGTATTTTAAGTGTATTTACTCATGAAGCTAAAAGAGAAAGAGGAAGATATTTATATTTCTTAGAAAAAAATCACTTTAGCATACTGCTAAGAGAGAGGCACACAGACTAATGCAGCCTGAGAAGCTCTTTCTGTTACAGTCACCTGTGGTTTTACCCCTTCGGTGAAAAGAAGCATTAATTATTTTCAGGTTTCCTCATAATTATGCAACTTGAATCCCAGTCACCAGAGTTTCCTGAGGCCTGAGAACACTTCAGGACACAGAGGCAGATTTATGGCTTTAAATGGGATAATGTAAAATTTGGCTGTTTTCTCAGTTCCATTTACCTTCAATCACAGGCCAAAACACAAAGACTTGGGCAGTGCTTCCTTTGGGTAACAGTTTATCCAAATGCAAACCCCAAGGAACTCCTTCCTCTGATTTTCATTTGTTAAAAGGCTCCTCTTGGGATGCTGCAGAGCTGAAAGAAGGTCCGAGCCAAAACAAGCATATATTTTACAATAAAAGGGGAAAAAAAAGCAGTGCTGTCCTATGCCAGAAGAGCCTGCAGACTCAGAGCTGTCTCCACAGGAACCAGAAGAGCAGGGTGATGGCAGCAGAGGGCAGACAGCACCACTGAAGCAGGGGGAGGACAGGCAGCTCTCCAGCAAAATCCCCTTCCTTCAGGATGCTCTGAGCAGGGTCCCATTTGGCCTCAGACAACTGCAGCTCCAGAAAGCAGCTGAGGAAATACACTTTGTACCAGAGAACGTGTTACTCACACATAAAGCATCCCCCTTCCAACAGCAGCTCTGCAGCAGTGCTCAGTGCAGAGCATCAGGAGGATGCAGAGCTGTGGGATCCAGCTTCTATCTTGCTGTAGGAACTTTAGCCAATTCATATTTCATGGCATATATGAGGAAGATTGGGATTTTTCCTGAGTTTATACCTAATACAGAACTCTCCACGGTGAGACACTTGCCAGGGGCAATCTCTTTCATACAATATTAGCATCTCCAATTCTTCCCTTGTGGGATGTTTTAGCATATCATATTAATTCACCATTAGATAATATACTCATTTTAGCAATCTCCTGTGCTCTCATTAATTAAAAACCTGGTGCAACTACTTGTAGTCTATTCTTTTTGACTCTGCTTGCTTTTCTTTGCCTTGCTTTCACTTTGCTTTGGGTTTTTTCTCTTTTTTTTCATTCTTCTTCTCCTATTTTATTTTTTATTTTCTTCCTTCCTTTTCCTTTTCCCTTTTTCTCTCTTTCCCCACCCTCTCTGGGGGTCTGTCCCAGGCTCTGCCACCCTCACAGTGAAGTTCTTCCTCCTGTTGAGGAAAGAAGGTCCTTTCCAATTTGATGAGATGCAATTATAACATTTATATGAATCTAAATTAATTCTTATTTAACAATAACTTTGCTTTGCTCT
>JAOEGS010007892.1:0-46299 GCA_025447755.1 Corythornis vintsioides
AGAGGGAAGTAGGGGGAACGGGGAAGGAAATGCACAGAAAAAGAAGGATGAATTATAAAGAAAAATAAATAAAGAAGGCAGCAAAAGAGAGAGGGAAAAGGAATAAAAAGCTACAGAAAAACAAGTGGCACTTAGTGACATGGTCTAGCTAGGTGTTGTTGTGTCAGGGGGAGTTCACTTAATACCTCTTAGAGTGGTCCAGTACTGTTGAGATCAGTACTGAAGGTGTTGGAACCAATGAGACAGAACCAGCAATCTCAAGATTAAGGCATTTAATTTCTGCCTGAAAAACAGTCTAACAGCACCCATGTGAGTTGAAGTAAATTTTACTTAAACTGATTTTTTCATAGGTGGCTGCTGGCTGGGTGCACTTCAGGTTTAGTGCCTGTCCCCATCTGGGTCACTGAAATACTTTGCACTCAGCAGCACAGTCTGTCACAGTGCTTTGAGCACACCTGGTGCTACAGAACATGTGCTGAAACATCATGGGCTTCTCAATATAGAAACTTAGCACTTCTGCTTCCCATCTGACACAGCTTGTCATCTATTGAAGGCTGCCACATACTGAACAGCTGAAAACAGCAGACCATGGAACAGGTATCTGTTAGGCAAGTAACATACACCTAATGCAACTAACTAATCGAGGGTGGTGGGACTTTCTTTGTCCTCATCCCAAACCAACAAAGTGACCTAACCAAGCCTGTCATGCCAATGCAGCACAGGGATCTTGGACCTCAAACAGGACAGCTGACCCCTTCAGCTTGGCTACAAGGGTTCAAGTGTGATGTAGGCACGGCCTTAAGGGTCATTTCCAAGATTTCCAACACAGGGATGCAGAGCATTAACTCTGATTACCTGGTTGCTACTCTTTAGCAGTCACCTGAAACCAAATAGGTTACCAAGTTCATCTGCAGAGTGAGCTGGCACAAGGCAGCATAGCTTCACCGAAACCAGTGGGTTTCCTCTTGCTTTTGCCAGGATTAAATTTGGTCCATTCTTTCAATTTCAGGGCTGTTAGACAGAAGTAATGAGTCATCAGTCCCTCTGAATCCAATTTCTATGTGTAAGACATAAGTTAGAACAAAAAACTAGGTAAAAAATCCCCCACGCATAAGCATACTAGTATGAAAGCAAACTATTACTCAGGGGAATTCTGTGTTATTCTGTAGAATTCTGTTATTTGTGAAATGAAACCTGTTACACGTAGCTCATGGCAGAAACACCCATCTACAAGAAAGGCAGAAGGGAGGAATCGGGAAACTATAGACCTGTCAGTCCAACCTTGGTACCAGGGAAGGTCATGGAGCAGATCATCTTGAGCACCATTTCAACTCATATAGAGGACAACCAGAGGATCAGCCCCAGTCATCATGGGTTTATGAAAGGCATGTCCTGTCTGATGAACCTGATCTCATTCTATAACAAGATGACCCAACTATTGGACGAGGGAAAAGCTGTGGATATTGTCTACCTAGATTTTCCAAAAGCATTTGACACTGTTTCCCATAGAATTCTTATGGAAAAACTGTCTGCTCATGGCCTGGATGAGCATACAATCTGCTGGATCAACACTGGCTGGCTGGATGGGCCCAAAGCATGGTGGTCAATGCAGTTAAATCCAGCTGGCAGCCGGTCGCATGTGGTGTTCCTCAGGGCTCAGTATTGGGACCTTTTCTGTTTAATATCTTTATTGATGACCTTAATAAGGACATTGACTATCATTAATAAGTTTGCAGATGACACTAAGTTAGGTGGGAGTGTTTATCTGCATGAAGATAGGAAGATTCTACAGAGAGACTTGCATAGTTGGATCAATGGGCCAACGTTAACGAGATGAGCTTCAACAAGGCCATGTGCTGGGTCCTGCACCTGGGCCACAAATACCCCTTATAAAGATACAGGCTTGGGGAAGTGTGGCTGGAAAGCTGGCTGGTAGAAAAGGACCTGGGGGTTTTCATTGACAAGAGGCTGAACATGAGCCAGCAGTGTGCCCAGGTGGCCGAGAAAGCCAGTGTCATCCTGGCTTGTATTAGAAACAGTGTGAGCAGCAGAAGTAGGGAGGTGATTGTCCGCCTGTACTCGGCACTGGTGAGGCCTCACCTTGAGTGTTGTGTCCATTTTTGGGCACCTCAATACAAAGAGAGATATTGAGGCACTGGAGTGAGTGCAGAGGAGGCAACAAAGCTGGTACGGGGCCTGGAGAATAAATCTTATGAAGAGTGATTGAAGGAGCTGGGACAATTTAGTTTGAAGAAGAGGAGTTTAAGGGGAGATCTCATCACTCTCTACAGCTACCTGAAAGGACACTGCAGAAAGGCCAGTGCTGGTCTCTTCTCACAGGTAATTAGTGATAGAACAAGAGGGAATGGATTCAAGCTGCAACAGGGTAGGTTTAGACTGGGCATTAGGGAAAAAATTTTCACTGAAAGAGTGCTCAGACACTGGAATAGGCTGCCCAGGGAGGTGATCTGAGTCACCATCCCTGGATGTGTTTAAGAGTCGTTGGGATGTGGTTTTGAGGGACATGGTTTAGAGGGGAACTTTGTAGATGATGATTTTGGGCTGATGGTTGGGCTTGATGATCCCAAGGGTCTTTTCCAACCTGAATGATTCTGTGAAACACTGTCACACTTTTCCTGTGTGACAGTGAAAGATGCTGGGTTTTTTTTCCTTTACAGATAAGACAGCATCATGGACTATCTCACAGCCACACTGCTTCTACCCTGGTTTTACACAGAAGAGTAAGGACCACCACATCTTTGTATACATTTTATTCCTGAGAAATACACCATGAGGATCTTTATGGGTAGTGGAGAGTTATCAGCAACTTATCCTTTCAGAAAACAAGCTGATTAGTGCATATACTGTAAAAAGATATGAAAAAAGTACTGCATCTCTACATTAAATACTGCTGGAAGTACATGTTCTGCTAGTCCCACATCAAATAAAAAAAAAGATCCACTCTCCCTCTTTAAAACTGCTACTGCTGACTCCCATGGTGGTGCTGCCTTTGCCTGTTGCCAAAATGATCGACAGGCAACCTGTTGCTCAGGCCATTACACCCACACTGGCTCTTTCCAGCCTTTGTTTTAGGTTTGTTTATGACCGAAACTGCAGAGAAAGAACAAAACTCCCATTGATTTTTAGGGTTTTCTGGTCAGCTTTCATATATATAGTCCTATATATGGGCCATTCCTCCATAAATTGTTTTTTTGCTCTGCACTTCATGCAAACAATGGTCTTGGCATGGTGTTTTCCATGGATGACTGAAAGGCTACTGGCGAGATGTCAGACCTGGACACCTACAGTGCCAAGGGATAGACAAAAATTTGGCAGCTGCCTTCATCTGAACGGGTGGGCCTTGGTTAAGGGCTGCTTCATAGAATGTTTAGGGCTGGAAGGGACCTCTAGTGCAACCCCCTTGCAGTGAGCAGGGACACCCTCAATGAGACCAGGCTGCTCAGAGCCTTGTCCAACCTCACCTTGAATATCTCCAGAGATGGTGCCCCAACCACCTCCCTGGGGAGCCTGTTCCACTGATCCACCACCCTCAAGATAAAGTACTTCTTCCTGACATCCAGTCTAGATGTGCTACACTCACATCTTCCTGAATTAAGCCAGCGGGCTCAACGGGCAGCCCCTCAAGCAACTAACAGCAGGTGCCCAAACCCCCTAGTCGTTTCCAGGGATGCCCAAAAAGGGGCTAAAAGGAGAGAAAGAGAACATCTGTCTCAAAGCAACAGCAACAGCCGCCCGCAGAGCACCGCCAAGGACCAGGACGAGGCAGGGCCCTGAGGACGGTAGTGCTCGGCCACTCTCGCTCTCGCCCCCGCCGCCTGCACCCCTCGCACCGCACCCCAACCCGCTTCGCACCGAGCCGGGCGCTCGCCCCGCCCCGCCCCGCCCGGCGGGTAGGCGGGGCGGGTCCCGCGGCCGGATGTTGTTGTTGTTGTTCCTGCCCCGCCTCTCGCCCCCTCCCCCCGCGGAGGGTGACGGGCGCTTCCTCGCCCCGAGCCGCCGCCGCCGCCGCTTTCTCGCCGCGGTTCCGCTGCCGGCCGCCCCGCACCGGGGCGTCCTCGCCGGCCCCCCCCCCCCCTCCCGCCGGCCCCCCGCGGCCGGCCCCGTCGCGTCACCCCGGCTCCTCTCTTTCAGCGGACGCCCGGGGCCCGGCCATGGCGGACTTTGACGAGATCTACGAGGAGGAGGAGGACGAGGAGCGGGCGCTGGAGGAGCAGCTTCTCAAATACTCCCCCGACCCGGTGGTGGTGCGCGGCTCCGGCCATGTCACCGTGTAAGGGCTGCGCCGGGGCCTGCGCGGCCGGGGCGGGCGGTAGAGGCCCGGGCGGCGGGACGGGGGCGGCCGCGGGCCGGGCCTGGGGGCGGCGGCGGTGGTTGATGGCGCCGAGCCGGCGGTTACAAGTTGGGGCAAGTCGGGGAGGTGGGCGGGGGAGCACCGGGCCGTTGCCTCTCCCTTCCTCCCCTTCTCCCGACGTCCGCGGGACTGCGAGAGGGCTTCCCTCGGCCCCGCCGGGCAGCCGGGTGCTGCCCGGGACTCGCAAGCGGGTGCAGACCTCTAACGAGGCGCTGAGGAAGCAAGACTTGAGCTGTGGCTTGCAGAGGAATGTGAAGTATTTGTCCAAAGTGATGAGCTGTCAGGAAGTAAGGTGCGTGGTGCCTGTGTTCCTGCGTATAACAGGTATGTGCCAGCACATGAGGGCTGGACTGTTGGTCAGGGTTATGTATCTGTTACCCTCTGCCATTTAACGTGTGGCCGCTAATACAGCTCTGAGGACTTTTAAGAGAGAAAAGGCATTAGTGAGTTAGGTACATGTCAAATCATGTTCAGTTGAGATATATATTGTTTCACTATGTTTAACATGGGAGTGACTGACTTATGTGAATGTCTCTTATGTGACCATCTAGCATCAAGTGGCCGTGAGTTAGTGTAGAACTTCTCACTAAAGTAGTAGTTGAGGTTATTTTTCCTTCAGTCACTTCTGTGAGCCTCACTCTACTGAAACATAGTTCTTGTCAGCTCTGATACACAGTTTCAGAGGCTTTAATATCAACCTAGAGAGAAAACTCAGCAGCACAAACTTTGAATGTTGGTATTCACTGTTCATCAGGACTAGGCTTGCAGTAGAAGCGTAAGAGAGTATTAGAGAATCACAGAATCACAGAATGTTAGGGGTTGGAAGGGACCTAGAAGATCATCTAATCCAACCCCCCTGCCAGAGCAGGATATTTTTGTTGTCTATTGATTGAGTCCCATGAACTCCACTGATTTTCAGATACTGACCTGTCAGGAGGTTAAATTTAGAACAGTTTTGTGGCAGTTTGGTCTGTTACTGCTTTCATGTTTGGTGGCCATTAGGAAGTGGTAACAGCTGGGCAGTGCCTTTGCTGTCTGGTTCAAAACAGGAAGTCGTGCAGTGAGAGATGGTTGGAAGGATGTGGATGGGCAGCAGCAGGCTAAGGAGGCCCCATAAAAGAATGGGAGCACATAGCCAAAGTGTTCAGTGTATGACTGTTTGTTGTGAACAGAAGTCGTTGCCATCCGGTGGCTTCTCTGCAAATAAGCTGGTAGGTAGCCTCAGCCTGTTTCTGATAAACAGTGCAAAAAGTTTTTGTATGGGCAAATGTAGAACTATAAAAAATGAAATGGAGGCAAAAACTGGTTTCTTCTTCAATACTGGAAAGTAAGCTGTGTGAGATGAGATCAAGGCCCATGAATGGAATCATGAGGAAGCTTGTGTAGTGTGTCCATGACTACTCAGGGTGTTGTGGTTGAAGGGTTGCCTCATTAATTGTTCATTAGTGGTCACTAGCTCATTATTACTTTAAGATCTTCCTTAAAATAATTGCTCTTTAGGTTTTAGATAAATAAAGGAACATGAACTCTTATTTCCAAAATTAGACAGTTTGGCTTCATCTACTTAATTTGCAACAGTTATGAACAGTTCATGAAATAGCATCAGCCACTTTTACCTTTGTACAGCCTATAATAGTTTTGTTATTGATTGAGAAGCTCATTATTAAAAGTTAGCATCCTGTCAGAACATTCATTTGGCAGATTTAAGGAATGGGTCAAGTCTTGTGGATATAATGAGTTAGTCTTGCCTGGTATAAAAGCATCTATGACAAAAATGATCAGCAGTTAAGCAAATACTGGATTGATCTGTCCCTGGCTCTGCAGTTTAAAGAGTTGCTGACTGCTTCTGCTGTGTGTATATTTAAACAGAAGCTCTCTTTACATTGTCTGCTGTCATATCTTCCCTGATCTTACACAGGAGTCATAAAGTTGAGTTTGAAATATGTAATTTCCATGACTACAGATTACTGTCAGAAAGACATTTATTACTACTTGATTTAATCCAGCAAAAACTGCAAGTGTGTAAGAGTCCTCTCTAAGCCAAGTAGTTAAAAGCAATTAAAGCAAAACAGGTAAATGTTATCCAAATAAAATATACGAAGGTCTTGTCTTCCCAGGGTGTGGGACTTTTCTTTTTAAACTCACTGATAGGAGTGAGCTGTATGTAATATTACAGCTTTCCTTTTTTTAACATTGTTTTTTAAATATCCAGTTAAATTCTTCACACCAGCAGAAATGAAATAGCTTGGTAATCAGGAGAATTATTTGACTTGGTTTCTGATAACTTGAGGTTAGGGGTTAATAACTCGATAACTTCTAATGACAAGAAACTTGAAAACTAAGAAAATACAGAACTTACAATTGAATTGAAACTCTCAAGATATTTTGTTGTTTCAAAAACATATTAGGGTGCAAAGAAAGCTACATAATGAGTTGGAAATCACAATATTTGTGATAGGTGTCTGATTGTGTTTTTCAGTTACTGTTTTTCTGTGCTTTCCTGTTCCTTGACACACAAATTCTTTATATATACTAGACTGGATTAGCCTTGGAGTTGGCCACTCCCTTATTGCTCAAATTTATATTTAATTCCATTATTCATAGTAAATATTTTCTGGATGTTGAAGTATCAAGTACATGAAGATCATTCTTTGAAGAGACATCTCTTTAGACATGTGTCTATCTTGAAGAATTAATTGTACAGTAAAGTACAATTAATTAGTAATTAATAGTTTTTCAGTTTTGAGACTTCTAATGGCAGCTGTGTATCTTGAGCCTGGAGTCCTTCCCTAGGCTTGTGTCTTGTGAAATATATATGGACCCAAGGTGTTTTTAAGGCTTTGATTTCCACTTCAACCTACCAGCAACTTTAATCATATTAACTGATAGTGCATAACTCTTCTTTCTGACATTTGCATAACTTTTGCCTCAGCACTTGGTTTCACTCAGGATTTTGGGGAAAGGGTTGATGGTCATCCTGTCATGGAGGACATGCATTCCAAAGGTAAAGGAAACTTGTAAGAAAGATGGAGGTTGCCCTGAGAAGTTATGGATGTCCTACCACTGGAAATGTTCAAGGTCCAGTTGGATGGGGCTGGTAGCAACATGATTGAGTGTTGGAGGGGCTGGACTAGATGACAGTCCCTTCCAACCCAAATTGTTCTGTTTCTGTTATTCTACTGCATATATGCTAAGCATATATAGTGTATATATACATATACTGCAGAACATACTTTTTTTTTAATATGTAGACAAGGTGAAACTTGTAATATTTAGATCTTTTGAAACCCAGAGTAGTAATTTACACCACATACAAAACTGTTTCATAGCTTTCCATTTGTAATTGGTATGTTTCTTTCAAATAAGTTACTGTGTTTTTAGTGTTTTGTGTTCTGAAACTTATTTGTGTATTTTTTTTCCAAATAAACAAGCTGGTATTGATTCCATTTTAATGCTGAGAATAGTTATTTAGCATGGCCTGAGTGGAATAGCACTGGATGAGCTTTTCTTTGATACAACCCTGCTGATGGAGAAGGGGGATAATTCAAACTGTTGCCTTAAATTCCCCTCTCCCCTTGAGTGCTTCTCTTTGCTCTTCACATTTGCCACTATTGCTTATAAAGATTTTGCTGGGTTTGGGGAAGAGTTAACAGCATCAAAGGAACTTCAAAAGGATGCTATAGGCAAGATGGATTTTAAGCTGTGTACAGTGGTGTACTTTTGTCTGTTTGGATAATTTTAGGAATTACCTTTAATAACAACTGGGGTTTTTTTTCCTGAAATTGATGCTTTTGTGATATGAACCTTGAGAGTATTATGAGGTGCTTGTAACTTAGGGCATGGATCAGAATTATTTCTAATTTTGGTATTATCTTAATTTTGCTTTTGCAGGTTTGGACTGAGCAACAAATTTGAAGCAGAATTTCCTTCATCTTTAACTGGAAAGGTGAGCACATGTTAATAAGATTTTGGAATTAGAATTAAAATTTTATTACAAAAACAAGTTCTAGTTGTGGACCACTGTAATAGAAATAAATTACACTGCTGTGGTACTAGGTTTTGTTTGGTTTTTCTCCCCTTGTAGGTTGCACCTGAAGAATTCAAAGCCAGCATCAGCAGAGTTAACAGTTGTCTTAAGAAGAACCTTCCAGTTAATGTACGATGGCTACTATGTGGATGCCTTTGCTGCTGCTGCACTTTAGGTTGTAGTATGTGGCCAGTTATCTGCCTCAGTAAAAGAGTAAGTTGAACTCTTAATATCATTTTAGATAGTTAGAATTGTACTGTGTTTGTTCTTTTTTTTTTTTTTCCTTCTCTGCATTTAAAAACTGTCTGTTAGAACTTACTTAAATCAGTTGGATTTCATACATTTTGGTATCAGTTGTCTGTCATACTAGTTAAAATTGCAACAGACAGCAGCCAGAACTTTCTAACTTAGTGAGTGGTGGTATAGTTGAATGTCTGCTAGAACCATGTACTATATAGCACTTACTATTGAAGTAACTTTCAACATACTTTTTTAAATAGCTGCATCTTCTCTGTGATACACCTGTTTAGGTTAATCAGAATTTGGTAGTGATGGAGTGGTTGAGGAGCTTCTGGTTATACTGTGGCCCAAACAGCCATACATTTTGTTTAAAATCACAATTAAGAAAAAAATCATAATTTGTTTTTCTTTATGGAGTTTCCTTCCAAGCTGTATATGAGCAAGGTTTTTTTTTAATTTTTATCTTTATTTTTTTTCATAAAGAGCTAGAAAGTATTGTTTTGTCTGTGTACACTTGGCACATAACTTACCTATCCTTGCCTCACTTAGCATTGTTCCTCTTTCCATTTCATGGCAATACCTCTTCATGCTGCAGTTGTGTATAATTCAGTACACAGCATCATCATGTATCAAAGTCCTCATTTTACAGGATTAGTAAATCATAGAATCACAGAATGGTTAGGGCTGGAAGGGGCCTCCAAAGGTCATCAACAGGATGACCAAAAAACCCAACCAACCAAAACCTGTGCATATTTCTGTGTCATTTAGCTTTCTGTCTTTAAAAAGAAATAAGCATTAAGATCTTGAGAGAGAACTCAAGACTAGTTTTAACTGTATACAAAATAAGATGGAAAATCCTGGTAACATTGGAGTCCATGAAGAAAGGGGAAAAAAAAAAAGTTGACTTCAGTGTGAATTATATAAAATCCTAGGTTTTCTGTCCTTAAGCTGTCACAAACTAGCAAGTCTCCTGTAGCATGATTACATATCCATATCCTGAAAGTCCTTTGCAAGAAATCAGAATTTGCTGATTGCTTCAACAGGTAAGTTAGTGACTTAAGTAGCTCATGGAGAAGACCATCCTTACCATTCTAGGCCTAGCTCTTTAGAAACACGAGGGAAGCTGCATTGCTTTTATCCATGTCTCTTCCCAAGAAGAAAGTTTCCCTTGCTCTTTAGTTTGACCCATTTTCCTCACATAATGAGTTGTTGTATCAGGAAATGATATCAGGATGTAACATGGTAGATCTTCTAAATAGGGGCTTCTTAATGTATTATCAGAAGTCACAAATAATCAACTTTTTAAACAGCATTAAAAAAAGGAAAAAAGCAAGAGTTTGTAGATTCCAGTAGAACTGTGACAAGCAGTTTTGTATTCTTCCACTGAGAGAAAATGGAAATCCACAGACTGTTCTGGTTTGCTGCTAGTGCCACAGTTGTGCTGATACACAGCAGACTATCCTATTCAGTATGAAGTAATCACTTCAATTTGATCTTGTCCTGCTTGTCTGTGACTTAAGTGTGTCTTGGGAGAGGGTTGTGTGCATTAAATGATCTTCCATTCTTCTTCAGATCTTCTTTCACTAGCCAGATTCCAGCCTTAGGTATAGATACAGTAGTCAGGATTCACTTATAGAGAAATAGGGCTCCAGGATGACATGTGCCTTTTTCTTGCCCTTAACTTTTAGATGCATGGGATTCTTTCCATTTGGCACTCACGTAAAACAATTATAACAAATGAACAATAAATATAAAGCTATTTATTTCACAGTACTTGCACTTGACTAAGAAGTGTTGCCTGGAGTGCTTTGCTCATCCCTGAATGAACTGTGAAGGAACAGTTACTTGGAATTGGCCTGTGTTACATCCTTTGCTGCAGTGATCACAGAAGACACCCAAGACCATATAATTAGAGAGCTTGGTTTCTGAAAGCAGGATGGGAGTGTTCCCACGTAGAACCAAACATTGTGTAGAAAATGTTTTAATTGCACAATAAAAATATACCAGCCTTCATCTTCCATTTTTCTACTGAAAAAGATTAACAAATTTTTGAATTGCATATGCAGCAAGCTAACAAGTGGGAATGCTTCTCAAGGATACAATTGCTTGCTTTTAAAATAATTTTTCTCAGAATGCCCAATTGATTCAGTCTCATTAAAACTGGCATTTCTTAAGCCCCCAAACTCAGACTGCTGGTAGACTTTGCAACTCTTCTTCAGAGAAACATTTCTTTTTTAGGGTTCATGTAGACAAAATGAAGGCAGCAGCTTTGGAGTTTGTGAAGTTGCAATAATTCTCTCAGTCTTTGTATTTTTCCTGCTTTTTGTTGACTTCTGTAATTCTAACAGAAATGTAAATACGAGTTGGAAATTACAGACAATTGTTGATAGTTTGTCTCTAATGGGCTTATACGTGCAGTAAAATAAGCTAAGAGTTTTTCTTCTTAAATCAGCAGGTGCTTCAAACTAGGAATTGAAGTCAGACATCTGTAAGCTGAATTGTTAATGATATCACTGATGCATTTCCATGCAATGAAAGCTTTCCCTTTCCCTCTACTTTCCAGTGAGCTGTTCAGTGCTAGTTCTGGAAGTCTTTGTAGGGTATTGTTGCCTTTCCTTTTGCATCGAGGTATGTGAGAAAAAGCCTGCTGTTCTTTACCACTAGATTAAATGTTTAATTTGATTCTCTATCTTATTGCCTCTCTCCTTTTACGTGGCTTTGATTTGATTTAAAAAAAAAAAAAAGCTGCAAGGAAGATACAGTCCCTCATTTGCAAATCTATGAAGATCATCAATGATCTTCAGCAGTTTTACTTACTGATTGTACCATCTTTTCCGGGACAAGTTCCAGATTGTACAAGTGAGCACTAAGTCTTTAAGTTATTGTTCTTTAAATAAAAGAATGACATAGTGAATTATAATTCCAAAAAGCACTACAGGCTGAGGTGCCCATTTGAAGCCACTTTTTCAAATGAATTGGTGCTCATTTTCAGTATTAACTAAATGCTCTAGTTCCCGATGTGTAAATAGGATAAATTCTTTGAATAGAACTGGTAACAATGAGAGCTATGATAGAATTACAGTACTGCTAGATTTCTTAAAGGCTGGTATTATATATGTAAATTGCATGTTTCAGAAGGTTCATGGGTAATCTCTTAAAATGAATAGAGTGAGATATTTAATAGTGATCTGTACTAATAGTTTCAAGAGCTACTTTTTTGTTTGTGAATTCACAACAAAGCTGATGAATGCTGCTTAACCCTTATCATTGGCTGTCACTTATGTAGCAGTTTACATCTTCATAGTGCTGTATAAACATAAGCTAATTAAAATTTCCAAAGTATTTATTAATTTAAATGTGTGGTGGAGGAACTGGAATTAATCTTCTTAAATACACTAGTCTTGCTTGTCAGTAATGATACTGATGTTAAAATACATTAGCCAAGTTTATTGAGGCTATGAATACATTACATTTATTTTCAAAACTGAATAAACTATTTTTCTCCTCTACATATCTATCAGGGATTTGGCACTGGAGATAATCTAATGCCATAATATTTTTCCAAGGAGTTCCTCAAGGCTATTAGAATCATAGAATCATAGAATGTTTAGGGCTGGAAGGGGCCTCCAGAGGTCATCTAGTGCCCCTGCAGCGAGCAGGGACACCCTCAACTAGAGCAGGCTGCTCAGAGCCTCACCTTGAATATCTCCAGGGATGGGGCCTCAACCACCTCCCTGAGGAGACTATTCCACTGTTCTACCCTCAGGGTAAAGACCTTCTTCCTGATATTTAGTCTAAATCTACTCTAATTTAAACCCATTGCCCCTCGTCCTTTCACTCCAGGCCCTTGGAAACAGCCCCTCTCCAGCCTTCCTGTAGCCCCTTCAGGGCCTGGAAGGTGGCTATAAGATCTCCCCGGAGCCTTCTCTAGGCTGAACAACCCCAGCTCCTTCAGCCTTTCCTTGTAGGAGAGGAGTTTCAGCCCTCTGATCTTCTTTGTGGCCTTCTCTGGACCTGCTCTATCAGGTCCACACCTTTGCTGTGCTGAGGGCTCCAGAACTGGATGCAATACTCCAGGTGAGGTCTCACCAGAGCAGAGCAGAGGGGCAGAATCACCTCTTTCCATCTGCTGGCCACACTTCTCTTGATGCAGCCCAGGATGCAATTGGCCTTCTTCGCTGCAATTGCACACTGCTGGCTCGTGTCCAGCTTCTCATCCACCAACACCGCCAAGTCCTTTTCTGCAGAGCTGCTTTCCAGACCCTCATCCCCCAGCCTGTATTGATAGTGAGGGTTGTTCTGACCTAGATGCATGACCCTATACTTAGTCTTGTTGAACCTCATGAGGTTTGCCTGGGCCCACCTGTCCAGCCTATCCAGGTCCCTCTGGATGACATCCCATCTCTTCAGCCTTTCAACAGCACCACTGTTGAAACAGCACCACCATCATCTGCAAACTTGCTGATGGTGCCTCGATCCCATTGTCAATATCATTAATGAAAATATTAAACAGTACAGGTCCCAGTACAGACCCCTGAGGGACACCACTTGTCACTGCTCTCCAGCTGGAACATTGAGCCATTGACCAGCACCCTCTGGATGCGACCATCCAGCCAATTCCTTATCCACTGAACAGTCCACCCATCAAATCCATCTCTTGTCAAGCATTGGAACAGGCTGCCCAGGGAAGTGGTTGAATCACCATCCCTGGATGTATTTTAATGTGTGGTAGATATGGTACTTTGGGATATGGATTAGCAGTGGACTTGGTAGAATAGGATTAATGCTTGTACTTCATGATCTTGAAAGTTTTTCCAACCTAAGTGATTCCATGATTCTGTTACAGTACATTTTATACTGTGATGGCCAAGGTGCATAGAGGGAACCACAGATGGTGCAGTGGTTTGGTTTTAATACTGCTTTTTGTGTTGCTTTTCATGTCCAATTTGACATTTTTTCTGAAAAAAACCAAATGTGAGTTGAAATTCACTTAGAGCTGTTCTGAAGGAGCATGCTAAAAATGGTCTAGCCTAGTTGTCAGATTTGGAAATCAGGCTAGGAAAGGTCTTGTTTAGAATACTGTCTTTAGGAACTTGTAGATGATGCTAAATAAAGAGCATATGCAAACACTGGGGAAAGAATGATAAAGTTATCTGAAATTCGTTATTAAAGTAGGAAAAAAAGTGGAATGCACTTCACTGAAATAGACTGTGTTACTGTAAAAACTAGAATAGTCTGTTGGCAAGTGTGAGGTAGTGACAATTCTTTCTCTTTTGCTTTTTCTCAAGGAAGCCTTGCTCTGGGATGGATTAACTTTCTCACTTTTATTACACAAACTAGGGTAAAATGTTGATTTCTGCATAAGTGGAGCACTAACTCAACTGCTACGTATAGATAAAGTAACACTATTTAACAAAGATAAAACAATTCTGAGGATGAGGGGGCAGCTTTTCTACAAAAGAGAAGACTGAAGGAGTTGCTAAGTCTTAGACCCCACCAAACATAGAAAAGGAAAATGGCTAGGTATTTGTTCCCTATAAAAATTACTTCTGCTGAATTTTGGAATAAATTGCTGATTTTGGAACAGTAATGATGACAGTGATGGGAAATACTTTTTAAGTAGCTAGACTAATATTTATTTATTTATTTATGTATTTAAATTAGTTAACTAGCTACAGGATCAACCTGCTTGAGATGCTGTTATTTTCTGGTTCCATCCTAGGCAGGCAAGGCACCATAAGAGGCTGTCCCTTTCAGGAGGAATTGTTCCCTTCAGCACACACTAGTGAGGCATTGGGTTTTTAAGAGCCTTCTAGAGTCATTTTGTGAAGTTGTGCTGCTTTTCAGTCTTTCTGGCCATGGAACTTCTCTCCCATTCTTTGCCTCTGCCCTTAGACACTCCTAACAGCAGGAGTCAAAGGCTTCCTACATAATAATAAATTAAACCTGGGAGTGTTCCTAGGAATTGATGCTTTATAATTTGTACTCCTAGAGAGGTCCCTGGCAGGCTCTGGGTCTGTACTGCATAACAATTTCTAAGCATTATCAGAATGCTCCAGGCACTGGTTATGAAAATTTACCAGTGTCATGTAAGCTGTTCACAGCCAGCTGGCTGGAAGGGAATGAGAATGTTTAAGGCCAGCACAGGTGGAAAATCTAAAGAATCTCAGGTTACATCTCTATTAAGAAATGAAACCATGCCCAGCAACAATGTTCTGTTCATTGGGTGTTTATTTTCTGTGGCCCTTTCTGCAACAGTGTCCTTCAGCAGGAGGTGGATGCTTTAGATTGTCATGGCCAGAACTGGCTTCATGGCTTTTATTTACTTCTAATGACAGAGGATCAGAGATAGAATTTAAACTTAGAATACAGGAGTTATAAACCTTTAGTTACAAATTCAAGTAATGACATTGGTTATCCCAATGCTTCATCTATCAGTTCAGTGTCTGCCTGCATGTGAAATGTATTTTTCTGTTGTCTCAGGCCTCAAGGGAAGTGTGTTAATTTTACCAAGGTTAAGACTGTTTCTTCTCCAAGGATTCTCAGTAGTCTGAAGTTTCCACAGTGGTTGGCTCTGGTTGCTGTCACCTCATTACAGAAAATAGCTAGTTACTCTTACACCTCTATGGAGAAAACCTGGGAAAGTTGGGGTTGCTCAGCCTGGAGAAGGCTCCAGGGAGACCTTACAGAGGCTTTCCAGTACCTAAAGGGGGCCTACAGGAAAGCTGGAGAGGGGCTATTTACAAGGGCATGGAGTGATAGGACAAGGAGTAGTGGCTTTACATTGAAAGCAGGTAGGTTAGATTATTGTGAAGTAGTTGCTCTTCACCATGAGGGTGGTGAGGCACTACAACAGGTTGTCTAGAGAGGCTGTGGATGCTCCCTCCCTGGGACTCTTTAGGGTTGGATGAGGCTTTGAGAAAGCTGGTCTAGCAGAAAGTGTCCCTGCCTGTGTAGGGGGGTTGGAACTAGGTGATCTTTAAGGTCCTTTCCAACCAAAACTATTCTATGGTACAGCTTTGGCTGTTCTGCAGTACCAGTATGGGCCTCAAAATGACCTTGGGGTGAGTTCTGGCATTGTTGAAAGTGAGCATACAGTTGTATGACTTATTTTCTGACTTTTTATTTCATTGTTTTTAATGATAACTAAATTACTTGGGTATAAGTTTTGCAGTCAGGTTTATCCTTGTTTGGAGAATGAACAGAAATTCCTGCTTCCATCATTTCTGTCTCTGAGCAGAGATGCTACAGTTCAGACCTCTGGCAGGATTCATCTTTTTTTCCTTGAGGTATAATAAAAACTGTGGAAAAATCAACAAAAATCTTCTTAAATTGGTCTCTTTGTATTTGAAATTTGAGCATAAAATATATATATTTTTTCAGGGCAATATTTAAAATAATACTTGATTGTGGTTTTATGTGAAGGAGTTTGGAAATCTCCACATATTATTTACTGAACTAATGTTGCACTATGTTTAAATATTTTCTGGAGTTTTCAGATGTGAAGTCAGAGATCAAATGCATGTAGTGGGAGATTCTTTTATTTTTCCCAGACAATTACTAATAAAATTGCTAGTGGAGGATCATGTTGTTACTGTCCCTGTTGTTTCTCCACTTAAAGACAAAGGGGAGGTACTCAAATTAGCACCATTTGGGGAATCACATAAGATCCTTTTGTTCAATATTGTACCAGCCATTCCCTGATTTACAGCAGGAGTTGAGGGGGCTTTGGCCCATTCATTAATATGGTTTAGTGGAGTGTCTGTGTTCCAGGTCCTGCACTGCAAGAGGGGGCCCTGAGGCTGCCCAGCCTCCCAGGCCAGGTTGTAACTGCATATGGAATTGTAAGCTCACCTCACTAGACACTGCAAAGACATAACAGGAAGGTCTTGTAGTTGGTAATACAGGTAACACACTATTTGTGTTCAATACTGCCTTATTTCTGCTTGAAAAGCTCATGCTTAGTCTTCCTATTTTTCTTATGTTTAAGGGCAAAACCTTTATTTTACTTATTTTGGTCAATAAGCACTGGTGAAAATGTATTCTGAGTTGTGCTTTTTTGGTAGTCTGATTTATTTATTTTATTTTTTTTGAAAGACAATCATTAATATCTTTAAAGAATATTATTTTACAGGACTATTTCATTAAACATTGCATTGTGATAGTTGAGTGAAGAGGTCTATTTCACTAAATTCCCTGGCTAACATGAAAGACTGTTTTTTTCACAGAGTATGGTACAAAGCATACTTTCTAATCATGGTGTGCTAAAAAGTGTACTTGAATAGAAGTTTTAGCTTCACTCAGATATTGGATTGAGTTTTCTAAGAAAATAAAATTAAAAGCTGGATAGTATTAAATCTTCCTAATAAGCAAGTCTCTCTTCCACCTAATTTGTGCTTTTTTTTTCCTTTTTTTTTTTTTTCAGCTAACAAATAATTTGCTGTATGGGTTTTTCTGTACACCATTGATAGAATATATAAGCTTGTCATCCTAGTGTGCTGGAAATGCTACACTCAAATCAAGTGTTCCTTTCTGGTTTTGTATATCCTCACCTGCTCCTCACTGTAAATCATTGAGATGTCAAGAGCAGTGATTAATTAAGCTGCACGTGCAAGTGCTTTTTTTCACCTGTCAAGTAGGAAGAAAACTTACTATAGTGAATTGTCTGATGCTGTATAATTCATCTCTTTCAAGCTCTGATGTTTGTAGAAATATTTTACAGTCTAATATTCATTAACATTTCTGTATTGATATATATGGTGTGATTTGGGAGTTATGACTATCCCAAATTATCCTATAAGAAGGATTGTGTTTTAGACTCTAAGAACATAAATAATTGTGGTTTTGAGGCTGCACGTGTTTTTATCTCTCACTAGTCAAATGACTTATAATTGGCATCTTATTAAATAAACCAATTAACAGTACATAACTACCTGTGAGTTTCTTATTTACGTGTATGCAATATGTAATTTTATTGACATTTGAAAAGCTCGGATGGTTTTCATACTCTTTGGGGTAAACAATGAAATTAAATTGTATAGTGATCTTTATTATGAAAAGGTCCTGGAAAGGAAGATTACAAGGTAGATTCAGGTTTTGAATCGGTTTTGCCATTGGTTTAGCAGCGGGTGGGCAGGCAGATGCCTGCTCAGAGTAGAACCTATTGCCATTTTTCACCATTGATAGAGTAGCCTTTCAGAGTCAATGAGCTCTGTCAATGTGAGCTTGTCAAGGCTACAACTTCATAGACCTGAGAGGCGGTTTGAGAGGTCAGCCCTTTTCAGGTTTGCTGTGATGCAAATGAACTTTAATGCTTAAACAACTATTGGAATTTTTATGTCTGCTCCTTGTTCTTTTTTCTTCACAAAGTCATTGACGAGACATTCAGTGCTTTTTAAATTGGAAGTTGCATTGTGCTAAAGACCTAGTACAGATTTACGGAGGGCTGAAAGCAGTTAGATCATGTTCTTTTCATGGTGCGATTAGAATCAAATCGATTTCCCTACAGCCTTCAGCATTCAGATGGCAATTTTAACAAAGCTTGGGGGCTAGACAAGGGACAAAACGACTGAACTGAATGTTAATTACACTCTGCAGCCTTATTTTCTTTTGATTTGGAGCTGACTGGCAACTAAATTAACAAAAGTGTGACCATAACTGCTGCCCTATTTTCATTTAAAAGGAGAGCAGACTCTAAAAGGCTATCTTTACAAAGAAACAAGTGAGGTCTACTGATTATTGTTAAAGGGCACTGTCTTTAAAAACATAATAATAACAATAACCACAAAAATACTCAATTCCCAATTGATGTGATAAATTAGTCACTGGCACATTCACCTTCTGATAATTCCTTGACTTGTGCTTTTTAAAATAAAACATAATAAAAAAGCAGTGTAATAATTGCTCATGGATAGCAGTGATCTAATTTTTAACCACGTGACCACAGTACATGCTTAGATGTGTTTCCCTACAACTGCTTCAGTATTAAACTAGGGAGAAACTGGTGTTTGAAATCCAAGGTGTTAAAATCTGTTGGGGATTGAATAATCTGTTGACTAATTTTTCTTATACTCGGACATTCTTGTTTCTCGTGACAGCATTTAGTTTGATTCGTTAAGGTTCATTTACAGTACTTTTATTTTGTAGCAATAACAGCAAGATGCTTTCTCATCTCTTCCCCTCACCCCTCTCTGCCTTGTGAGGAAGCTGCAGCTGCACGAAGTTGTATTTGATCCTTGTCATTGCTCCATCCTTTTGCACCTGCAGCTCTGTTGGTCTCATCTTAACACCTGGCACCATGAATTATTCTCTTTTTATTCACAGTCTGTAGCAAAACCCATTTAGAGCTAAGCAGTATATATTCTGGCAATCAAATGGCCATAAATGTCAGAATGTATTTCTCAAATGTAAATATAACTGTATTCTATTCAAAACAGGGTGAAACTGTTCAGCACATAATGTCCTATAAGACTAAGTGTATAATCTTAAAAAGGTGTGCAGGACAGACTTCAGGATTCTCTCTCTGAAGTGTCAAGTGTGGACAACACAGGCAGGAAAAGCTTTCTTTAGAATCCTAAATATGTGGTTTGCTCTTTCTACAAATCACAGATTTGGTAAGAGTGGTTTTTGCAGTTGACTGTAACTTTCTGCATTTGGTTTTCAGTCTCTAAAATCTGGATATAAAATAGCAAGAAATGATCTTTTGTTTAAAGTATTGCATATTTGTACTTGACCTACAGCATTGCAAAATTGCTTTCAATATTTGTCTTTTTGGATGCTGACCACCTTAGAAACAGGGCATTTAGACCACTGATACTGGGGGAGCAGTGTTCCTGCTTTTATGCTTAGATCACTTCAACAGTTTTGTGATTTTTAAAGTTACAACTGCTGGAAGAACCAAATAGCATGATACAAAGAGTTTTTATTCCAAAGTGCTTGAAGATAGTTACTTGAGCATCATGAAAAGTTGCTTCTGTTCTAGTTACTATTTAATACTAGAGAAGTTTTGATAGTACTTCAGACCACCCTGTACTCAGTCACTGTCCTGTACCTCTCTCCTTTTCACACAAAAGCAGCTGCAAAACAAAGTTTTTCTAAAACCAGTCAAGAGTAAAATTCTTTCTCATTTGTCTTCCAGACACGAAGATCGATTGAGAAGTTATTAGAATGGGAAAACAATAGGTTATACCACAAGGTGAGTGCCGCAGGGAGCAGCTTCGTACTGTTGGAGTTTGAATTGCACAGTATGGAAACAGATGCTTTTGTTGAACGAAAAATATGAAAGGTGGACAAATGGGCTAGTCTGTTTGCTGCAGTAAAATACAGCTCATTTTTCTTCTTTTTTCTTTCCTCCTTGTCTAGCTGTGCTTGCATTGGAGACTAAGCAAAAGGAAATGTGAAACGAATAACATGATGGAATATGTAAGTTAAAGGGCTGTTTTGTGAGTTTCTCTATTAAATGATCATTTATTTTGCTTCTGATCTTATTCTTTTCATGATTATTAATCAGTAAAGGTGTCAGGAGCTTAATCGCCTGAGTGCAAGGATTTTCTACGGTTCACAGATGCATGGTTTCATGTGCAGGACTGATTTATAAAGTTATGAATGACTTGAAAACAAGGCTTCACTGTGTTCTGAAAAATAATAAATTAATTGCCAAGATAAAATAGCTTGAACATGTGCTGATGGAGTGTGAAATTTTAGATGCTGTATAAAGAATAACCACAACTTTGGTTACGCAGCAAGTCAGATATGGCTGGTTTATATAATGCTAATCAAGTCTAAAAGTATGGAGGAAGACCTTTCAACTAAGCTGTTGGAGCTTAAGAAACCTTTAGCCTTTTTAGATTTTAACTGCCCCTTACCTCAACTGTCTTGAAAGTATCTTTATCTCCAATTGGTGTCACTAAAATATTTAGTCGATCTCTGGAGTTTTAATTTGCTTAACTCTTTGGCTGAGGCTTCATAATCCCTTCTTGGAAATATACAGTGAGGAATTCTGTGCAGTTAAAAAGGAACGGTGTCCCATGTGGGATTTTAGTTTGTTTAGCTTGCAGCCTTCCTGCTCTTTTTGGTGCTGTTTTGATTGCCATTTTCAAAAGATCTTGGAAGTACATAAAATAAGATGGAATTAAGCTGCTAAAATGTAAGAAAAATTAGAATTTGCATATTATCTTTTAATGCTTTAGGAAGTAGGTGGTAGAAGGGGTTAACTTTTTAAAAATAAAGATTAGGCTTTGAGAAATAGCTATTAGTTGTAACTCATCTGTGATCTTTCATTACATGGTACTTTGTCTATTCTTTGAAACAGCAAAGCTATCATGCTTATAAAAATTTCAGAAGTGATTAAATAGTTGGAGATCCTATTAAAAGAATCTCTTCTAGTCTTCTCCTTTTCCCCGTTTCTATATTAGATCTTATATTCTGAAACATAAGATCTTCAAAATATATTTCTTACAGAATGCATCTCTGTAGTCCACTGAATAAGTAGACTTTTTGTAACTTCTGCTCTAGAAAATGTTTTGGTTTAGATGTATGTGATGCGACTGAAAATGGAACAAAGTGCATTTCAGAAAGTAGATTTGAGTTTTACTTAAATGAAGTAGGTTCTATTTCACTGAAAAAGTTTGATTTTCTACAGAAAAACTTTTTCACATCCAGTATTTTGCAGATTCAATTGGAAAACAAAACAAAACCCCATAAACTATCCACCACTCCCAGTTTTAGCTTGTAAACACTATGGCCCAGCAACACTTGCAGATGAATGTTTGTTCCATTAAATACAATTTAAAATCACTAGACATTTTAACATTAATGTACGAGCATGGACATACACTTTTCCAGGATAAAGATCAAAGATTTTATTTTCACTTTATGAAATGTCTCAATCTATTCTTTTTGGTTATATTTAATGAGAAAATGTTTAGAAAACTTCTCTATCATTTTCTTATTTTTAGTTTTTTTGATTTGCTAGACTTTCTAAAACTGTCCTTAATATAGTATTCATTATTTAGTTTTCACTAACAAACACTTATCCTCACTTTTTTTTTACAACATAGGTGATTTAAATTAGACTCTTATACCCAAAAGATGGTGCATTGCCAATTTGAGATTCTAAATCTACTTTTGTAGATGTTAAATTGAATAGAAAAATAAAGACTGAGGCATGTAATGGTTGTCTCATGTCAGTGTTCAGTGGATTTTGAGTGGTTTGCACCAATTGTGAAAATAAGTAACTTCTGAATATCTCTAGAAATAAACTTATACTCCTGATTTTGATGTTCATTACTTAAAAAAATGTTTGCCTTTGAAATGAAATCAGAAACGTGCTACTTTTCTGATCTTTTGTGGTAGAAGTGCTCTCTAAGCAGCCAAATTTTGTTCTCCTTTACAATCAAAAACATTTGGAAATTCTTTTTTATGTTCTTAGCAAAGCAAGCTCCCTTTACAAGTGAAATCTTAGTGATGTTCCCAGCTGCATTTATTTATGAATACAGTTGTGCTGCTGCTTTTTGCCTGTCTCTCTAAAGAAAGAAAATGCACAAGGAAATGTTTTCTTTAATCTGTGAAAATAGTTGGGTTGTGCTCAGGAGCACAGTGTACCATGTGCACAGAGCTCAAACACAGAGCTGAAATGGGAATAGTTGTGCAAACACTTGGGTGTAGCTGCTTGTTAACTGTTTGCAGATTTGATAGATACATGGAAACATTGCAAAAGCTGGGAGACCTTTTCTATAGAGAGTGCTGAACTAGAAACACGATTTGGAATCCTGTATTAAGTGGAAATAATTTTCAAATACAGGGAATTGTATGTGTAATTTAAAAATAACATTTCTGGGGGTTTTTAATTAATATGTTTATCTCAGTATTTTCATAAAAAGTAAACTATGTTAAAGAGCAACTATTTAAAAGCTCATTTCTGTTTGTGTACATATGGAAAGGCAGATTTTCCAACTGCATTTGATTCTATAAGGGTTTTGATTTTTCTACATCAAAAAATATCAAAGATCACCTTTCTAATGGTCTCCTACCTAAGAATAGTGCTGTGATCTTTGGTGGTCTTTGTAACTTGATGTACTTTTTCTTAAAACCAAAAAAGTCTGTGAATTTTTATTGTGACAGCTAATGGAATTGTTTCCATCTTCCATTTAACATATCTTTGTTTTCTTTTTATGCAGGTCATCCTTATAGAATTTTTACCAAAGACACCGATTTTTCGACCAGATTAGCATTTGATTTATTTATAGAGACTTATTCAAGTATGTTGTCTTTCCAATGGTGCCTTGCTTGGTGCTCTCCTGGTGGTGACATAGCATTGGTTCTACAGAATGTTGTGGTTTTTTTTCATTCTTTTTGTTTCGTTTGTTGTTTTCTTTTTGTTGTATGTAAATGTAAAAACGTTTGGTTTTTGTTTGTTTTTTTTTTTTTTAATGAGCATGTTCTAAGTGCATTTGATCAAACTCTGCAAAGTAATTTCACACAAATGTTAACTACTACTTAAGTTATTGTTACTTTCACTACTTCTGTTGATGTACCTTGGTTTTTCAGAGTCTTTTCTATGTGTGCGCGGGCACGTGTGTACATACATGTTACTATAAATACACAGCTGAAAATGCTATACAACTGAGCAGGTATTTTTTTATCCCCAAATGACACATCTGATTAACTATACATTGTGGAAGTACATGATGAAGTATCTTCTGAGATCTTCATAAAGTTTTGTCAGTGACTGGTCAATTGTAAATATTATTTTTTTTTTGTTTCTTTTTTGGATATTGGCTGGCTTCTCCCAACAAAAGGAGGAGAGAAAGTTCTTGAAACCAGGCTTTTTGGAGCCCTAAATGTCATTGCATTAGTAGAAATATCTGCTTTTCGTGAAGGCGGCCTGTCAGCTGGTTCTGAAAAAGTTCTACTTTAAAAAGAAAAAACAACAAACAGCAAAACAGTTACTCAGACTAGAAGAATTGCTGAGAGAATTCCATATTTCTGGTTAATAGAACACGAGATCACAAAAATAGAGTATTATTATTGTGGTTTATAATGGAGCTGTTCTATGCTAATGCCCTGTATCAACTTTATACCTACTCTTTACCAGACATTGTACACAGGGGTGCAGAAGTTTTACTAAAACTTATTGTCCAAGAGGATCTTTAAGGGTTTTTGTTTTGCTTTAAAGCCACATAAGCAGAAAAAAGTTACAGAAATCTTGCACAGTACAGTTCCAGATGCAAATGCAGGTGTCATGTATTAAAAACAATCAAAGCAGGGTACACTGAGCAGCAGTGTAAGTTTAAATGTGTTAGATAATTATTTATTGCACCCTTGCTTCTGCTCATTTTTGTTTACAAAGCTTATTTTCTGCACAAAACTTTTTTTAACTGGATATATGATGTATGCTTGGGTCAGGCCAGTTGTATTTTTGTTTCTTCTATATCTTAGTTGTACATATCTTCACATAGGTTTTTCTGTTGTTGGTTTTGCTGGGTTTTTTTTATAATTGCAGCTCAACCATATTTTTAAATTTAGGCATCTAAAATTATTTACATGAACATTAATGTAAGTTAAGAATGTTCCTTGTACAGTTGTGGTAGGAAGCAATAATGTGAATATATGAAAAAAAGCCAGATATACTCTGCTTAATATTTGTATGAATGAAGAGTTGATACCACTACAAGAATAATCTCTTTTTAATCTTTTAAATACAAGTTTTATTTCAAGGTAACATATTACAGGTACCTTGATGCTGTGAACTATTTTTCTATGTCTCCAAAGTATTTATTCTCTGTAAGATATTCCCTAGTGAGTATATATTCCTAAACTGTTGATAGTGGGAATGGTCTAGAAAGTTCTAAGTTTCCTTAAATCTAAACCTTCTGTATCTGTTCCCAAAACTCATCCTTGGCTCAGTTTTTGTTTGTGGATTCCTGCTGTTTACTTTGAAAATAGCTCAGCTATGCTTTTCATATAAGCCTACATTTGTGTTTCTTTGATTTGATGGAATATGATTTTTAATTCATTAATACCACCAGTTTTGTACTGCCTCAGTCTTCTGGATGTCACAACAGCTCCTTTCCAAAGTAACTGGTTATATTTTTTTAAAAAAATCTATTTCAGCCTCTTCTGTAACACAAATATGGGTTTGCTGCACCCCTCCTCTCAGCCAGAAGTATTAGTTATAATCTTGGACCAGTTTCAGCCTGAGAGGGAGGACAGAAGCCTAACATTGATGCTGGCAGGAGAGGAGTTGGAATTGAACAGAAATGGTAACTTGTGATAAATACTGCTGACCAGAAATACATGTGAATTCTTCAAGTACCAGTTTTCAATAAAATTCATGTTAAATCATACAAGGCCTAGATTTTCTTATCAAAATTCTCAGTTGTCTGTATAGACAGGTTTATGTAATGGATGCAGTTTTCCACTGGTAGTTCATTAGTGTGAAGTGATAGGTTGGATATGGCTTCTGATCTGTTCCTGGCAGCACCATGCTACTCACCTCAGTTTACTACCTAATCTTTCCACACTAGGTTCTGTGACACCACAACTACCTTGCCAGCAGCACCCAAAGCTTCCTACAGTAGAGCTACTTCCAGCATGACTTGGGCAGAGAATAGAATGTGGCTCACAGGTTTACAAGGAGTATCTTGTTAGTAAAGCTTTCACATAAGCTGAAATGCTGGTTAAGATCTTGTCCACTTCTGTGTGCATCTGCAGTCTTGGTTAGCAGGTATTTCTGTATTTGAACTGAGAAATAAGTCATGCTTTCTCTAAAAATTATAGTATAGGGGTCCAAAGTCTGAGCAAATAAAAAGTCAAATCTCCCTTAGTAAGGAGGCCAGACTGTTTGTCTCTTAAAGCATTTCTGGCATTTTTTAATAGCAGTGTCTCTGACTTAAAATAACTGGAAACTTGGAAACTGTGTACATGTATAGATGAGTTTTGCTCAAAAGTGTCACTCTCCTGACGAGTTAGTACACTCACCCAGTTAGAATGTTATAAAGCATTCAAATAAAATCCCTTTTAATTCATTAATTATAGTGATAAAAACTGAACGTGGCAGGGGGCAGGGACTTCAATCAGCTATTTAATGCCTACAGCAGTCATCAGGATTTTCCTTTGGTGGTGCTTCTAAAATACTGAATTTATTTATTTTCCATGCTAGTGAGAAGACAAACAGCCATTTTTTGTCCAATCAGCAAAGAATGAAGTTGCAACAGTTTGAGCAGACCAGAAGCTATAGCAGGACACAGCCTACTCTTCACCAAAAAAAATACTGAATTTTACTGACGTGTTCAGCTTCTTGCAATTCATCAATTCCTACAAATAATCTTATCTGTTTCTAGTTTCCTTGAATAGAGAGAGTTAGGTACTGCTTTGATATTCAGTATATAATTTAACAAATTATGCTAATTATGTTCATTTCACCTTTAGCCTGAAAAACTAATGGTAACAGCATCAATGACTCCCTGTGAAAGTTAATAATTATTTTTAGTTCTAGTGGTCTTTAAGGCCAATAAGGATTTCTTACTTACAGTAATATAATAGAAATTATTTTTAATCTTTTAGTGATAGGTTGAAGAAATACATCCTGAGGGAGGAAGGCTTTCTGTCTGACCCTACATGAATTCTGTAGAGCTCATTTGTGGTTAAATAGCTATGAGTTGAAGTTTTATACTGGGATTGGCAAACTTGTCCAGAAATGAAAATGTTTATGGAAATAGGTTACAGAAAGTTAGTAAACTTTTTTTTGTAATAGCTCAGTAAGAATAACACTAATAAACTATGTATGCAAATCCAAATGTTCTTACTATATTCAAAACCAAGTAGAGTAGATTGTAAAAACTTTTACAGTACTTACATGTAAATTATAATATTGAAATCAGTTTGTTACCTGATACTTTGTTGTAAATCTCAAAACCATGGTATTTAAATGTAATACCTCTGAGATATATACTTACTTGAAAGTTGGGATTTTGTTTTTTCTTTCTCTAAAAGTCATTATTCAGCTCTGAAGATTTTAAGGAAGAGCTTTAAAATGCAATGTGTAGCTGCTCAGAAGCCAGAAGGCAAAGAAAAAGAACTTGGTGTTTATTCCCCTTCCTCCATCCCCCACCCCAAAGTCTTAATTTTAAATCAGTCCCCTTGTTTTGGGAGCCTTAGCTTATGGTTTTTGAGCAGCTGGCAATAATGCAAATTGTCCACAAAAAAACCCCAACCCATTTCAATTGTGAACTATTTAAAGAGAAGTGGCAAAAGACTTGTTAATCAGAGAAAATCCCTGGTTCTTTTAAGTTCTCCCAGCACTGCTGTTGAGTAATTAAAAGAAGGATCATGATGACCCTACATTAGGTAAAATCCAGATGATTTTATGTAAAGGAAATGCTCAATTAGAGAGGTCTCAGAGCCCAAAATGTCTTGGATTCATAGTAGTGACTTTCTAAGGGTAAGTGGGCTGGCTGGTTTTGTATGTGTGACTAAAATAATTTATGTTGCTCTTCAGCCACCTTGCTTGTGAAAAGAAAGCATTTTAGAAATAAGATCTGTATTCATCACTGCCAATTTGCTGTAATTTCTGTGCTGCTTCTCCCTAAAGCCACATGGCATTTCCATCACAAACAGCTACACCTATGTTCATTTTAATGCCTTTAATAGCCATATTGTAGGTAGATATATTAACTTCTCAGGGATTAATAGGAAATATGAAAATGGAGTTAATGAGCTGAATGCCTGTCTGCATGAAGGCTTAATTTGCAAATAGCATCTAGAAAACTTTTGATTGTAATGTGCATGACCATTATGAATGTTATCAATATACAGCTATGAGAGCTCCCTTTACCCCCTGTACTATTAGGCTGCTGAATGTCAAGGTATGTTGGCTAAGGATAAATGATTTTTTTTTTTCCTCCTCCAGTTCAGCTAGTAATTATTTCTGATGGTGCTATCTTGTTAATTCCTGTGTTTATTCTTTGTAAGGGCCTCTCCCTACGCCTGTTGAATGCAGGGGATACTGCTATAATGAGAAAACAGCATCATTCTCAAGGAAGTAGAAAAATTTCAAGGGAAGAAATACTCTAGAAGCAAAAAAATAAAATAAAATGTAGTGCTAAAACCACCATGCATTTATTCTCATTAGTTACAGATATCCATATGGGTTGTTCTGTTGGTAACAATCTTTTGCAGTTTATCTGTTTTTGGACTTCATCATTTTGCACACTGATGTTCAGTCAGCAGGGGCTGAATTAAAGACTATTCTAAAAAAATGTGTCCTTACAGAAAACTTCATACGTTAGCACTTGTGCTGGTGTTTGCATCTCCACCACATTGCACTTAGGTAATATATATTTTATAAACTACATTTATTTTTTTTAATGGAAAGTGTTCTTTAAAAAAAAAAAAATCTGCTTTGGTTAGTTCATTCATATTTTATTCAGATGTGTTTTCTTGGAAAAAAAACTAAATGTTTGTCTCCTCCGAACACAACAGACCACTGTTGAACAGTTAGTGATGCAAGAGATGAAGGAATTAAGAGAAGCAACACACAAAAGATGGAATTTGGGGGTTAGATTTGGAATTCTTTGAGTGTGATGGAAAATAGTTTTAAACTGAAGTAAATAGTATTGATTAATGAAGATTCAGTAAAAGCTAGCAATCCATTTCAGTAATTATGTAGACTGTCTTGATTTCTATTTAACAAGTTTGTTATTTATTTTGGTTATGTCCTAAATGATAGACAGTTCTGCTATTATGCTGATTTTTGAGGTAAGCTTCCTTCTAAACTCAGCATCTTCTTACTCAAAATATCCAGAGCAAAAGGGAATGGCTGCTGAGAGCTGCACAGCAAGTACAGAACAGGCTTTTCCTAAGCTGGAGCCTGTAATGCACGGCTAATTGTTTCCAAAGAAAATCCTTGATTTGTCCAGACAGCTCCTGTCATGTGACAGTATATCTAAGGCCCAGGGGTAGGATCCAGTTAGGATAATTTCAGTTCAGGTAAGTTAGAGACTTTTGTAGTTAGTTGTTGCTTTTATGGAGAAGGGAACCATTGACAAATTCTCTCTTTTGGAGAGCAGAGAGTAGATTTTATAATGTTTATTGCAACATGCTTTTTTTTTTTTCCCCTCATTCATAACTTCAGCTTTGAAAGTTGCTTTGTCTTGTGTTGAAAACTAGAGACTTGACAGTTAGCTGAAGATTATTATTATTTATTCTTTCCTGGTACAGTGTTTTAGATTTGTGAATCAGTTTTTTTTTGGTGTGTGTTTAGAATTTATTTTTAAAAGTCAGATGTCCTGAGACAACATAACTGGTATTTTTTAGCAGCTCTATGTTTAAACTGATTTCATTGTACCATTGTAAATATCTCACTCATCTACTCTATATGTTTATCCCTGATCCTTCTGTGCTTGTTGCAGCAGGCTCTGACACATTTGGATATGCAGCGTGTACCTACCTACATGTTAACTTTGTCAATGAGCACTTTGGTTCAGCAAGATAACAAGAAATGCAAAGCAGTTCCTGATGTGAAAAGTGTTTCTTTCTTTCTTGTTTCTGTAAAAGGCTTGGACGATTGCAATCAGAATACAAAGCTCATTCCAAACATAAATTCAAAAGAGAACAGTAAAAAACAGAACAGTGCCTGGATGTTGTGTGCTACATTTAATGTGTAATTCTCGTTGCTTTGAAAGAACTTGCAGAGAATTGCATCGGATTCTATGTGCTTAGGTAAAACCAGTTAAACATGCAAAGCAGTAATGGTAAAGTTGTCACTGAAGGTATGGGATCTTGCAAGAAGAAAAAAACCCCAAAACCCTAGTATTTTGGATTGTATTAAAAATCCATTTCAGGCAAAAAATGCTTAAGCAATAATTTAACCTAGAACTGGATATTAAGGAAACTGCTATAGAGAGGCTTGATGGTAATTCTTCCAGAGTTTGGAAAGATAGAGTTGCTGCCATTTCTACTATTATAACATTCCTCTTAAGTCTGGGTTAGAGACTCAAAGCTTAGAGGCCAGTACTGTCTTCACAGGATGCATGGCCTTGGGAGGAGAAGATAGAAAGAAAAGTACTTTTTTCTTTTTTTTCTTTTCTTTTTCTTTTTTCTTTTTTTTTTCTTTTTTTTTTTTTAAGGCTGCACAATTGTATATATGCATATTTAAGAATATTTAACCATGTCTGCTAAATTACTGAAATTAATCTATGATTGAATTATAGAATATTATTTAATACATCTGCATTGTTGGTTTTTTTTTTTCTGACCTGACCCAGAATTGGAATGGACTCCAATATAATTTTTTAAAAATATTTCTTAAGTTGTATGTATTATAAGCTAATAAAATAATTGTGAACCTATCTGCTAAGCTTTACTGTTTTTCATCTGTCCAATATGTTGGGGGGGAGGTGGGGTGGTGATAGTGGAAGAAAAAAAGAAAAACCCTAGAAAATTTTGTTTTATGAAACAATGGTCTTCTAATTTCCAGTTGATAGTTTTAGTCTAAATTAGGAAATGTTAAAAAAAAAAAAAAGAAAAAAAAAAGAAAAAATTTTGGGGTAATGTAGGTGACTCTGGGACTAGAGTTACTGAATTTAGAGGTGTGAAATGTTGCCTGTCTTAAGTGTTTCAAAGTGGCTTTTCAGTGCATCTCGAGTTGTTTAAGTTTCTGGTAAGTTTCAGTAGTGGTGGTAGGATTTCTGTGTATTACCATTACAGCTGAATAGTGACTTTGAAGCAGTTTCTATGTTTGTTTTTATTTTCTTTGCATATCTCGAAGATACACTTTCCATCTAGTTAAGGCAGACAACATTTATTCAGAAAGGAATCATTCCCATTTAAGCAATGTACATGTTTTTGAGACGCTCAGCTAGGGAATGCTGCTTAACCTCGAAATCAACAACCCTGCACTCTCGCAGTGATCTTGATTCTCATTAGCCAGCACGAAACCTTTTGCAGCTCTTTGGCTACTGTACTGTGGAAATCTTAACAGCCTCTTTGTAACGTGCATCCGTATAATAGATATAAATATATATCATATATGTGCGTGTGTGTGTGCTGTGTGTGCCCGAGCACAGAGCGTGCGTGGGGAGGCTGCTCCCGCCGGGCGAGGTGAAGCATTCGGGGTGTTGTAATTCGGGCTTGCAAAGCGGTATGATACAATGTTGCTGAGCAGAAAAGCGCACGATAGATTTAATGTAGCCAATTGTGCACTTCTGAAAAAAAGAGTAACTGTTCAGTGTGAGTTAATTTTGGATTTTTTCAGCATCTCTCTTTTAGGCTTTGTGCCGCATTCTTCTAGACAAATGCGTATTCCATGTGGGCCACTGTTCTGCTAAATGCTCTCAGTTCTCCTTTTGCAATCAAGATTATGTTGCTAAGGAGATTTTGCTTTTATTGGTGCCATTGATTTGTGTTAATACGTTTTGAATACCTCTCGGTATTCTTCCGTAGACAAGGCCAAAAGAAAAACTTCCCTGAGTTTCCCGATTTACATTACAAATGGAGCGGTGGTGTAATGAAGCCGATATAAAGTGGGCAGTTGAAAGGGAACTAAAGAAGGGCACTCAAGTGAGAAATGAAGAAATGTGCCGAGCGCGGTCTGCGGGCCGCCTGCGGCCCAGCTGCGGGAGCGGGCCCGGGCCGGCGCAGGGGCAGCGGCAGCGGGGACAGACCCGCACCGCCGGCCGCCCGGACCACCCACTCGCTGCGGCTGCGGCTGCGGGCCCGGCTCCCGGGATCACCCGCCGCTTCCGACCGGCCGCCACAAGGCGCGCCCCGGGGCCTCTCTCCGCCGTCCCGTCCACGGGGTTGCCGCGGGGCCCCCTCCCGTTGCCTCCGGCGAGAGGCTCTGCAGGACGAGGGGAACGGGAGGAAAAGCTCCGCGGAGCTGCAGAAACGTGGCATCTGGGGCGAGGGGCTCCTTGCCTGTGCCTCCCGCGCCCTCCGAGCTCGGTGCCCGGCGCCTGGGGCTCCGGGCTGGGGCAGAGCCTCGGGCCGTGCCCCGCTGTAGCGATGCAGTGCCGCAGCCAGGCTGTGCCCCGGGCCTTCGTGGTGCCTTTGACAAGGGGATGGGTGGGGCCGCCTGGGTCGCTGCCTGATCCCTCCAAGTCTGTCTGCACTTGAACACAATCCCTCATGCAAAAAAACACCTTACAAAACAAGAAAAAAAAAACTCCAAGCACCCAACACTTTTATAATTATGTATCTATAAAATAATATAAAAGCACCCAAAGCCTTTTAACCTTGTGTTCATAGACGGCTTCACTGAAGACAAGCTCAAAGAGGACATCAGGTCTCCTCTCCACAGGGATGTGGACAAAGAGCTCCCTCGGCTGTTCTCAGTCTTCCATGTTACATGGATGAGCTCCTGAAGGACTCAAAGTCATGGTAGCTCTTTTGCAGAATAATCTTTTCATATAACGTTCACAAAAAGCCCAAGAGCATTCCTGTCTTCCAGAATTTGCCCTCACAGAAATCTTCTGCCTGCGGTGATCTAAACCTGATTTTTATGGAGATGGTGTACAGGACACCTGGGTCTACATCTGCAAACAAGGTAAAGGAGCTTGTTCCGAGTGATGTTTTGTACTTGCAAAGCACCTTGGTGGTTGCACTGCAGATATCAGAGATGATATTATAGAATCACAGAATGTTAGGGGTTGGAAGGGACCTAGAAGATCATCTAGTCCAACCCCCCTGCCTGAGCAGGGTCACCTAGACCAAGTCACCCAGGAACAGATCCGGGTGGGTCTTGAGTGTCTCCAGAGCAGGAGCCTCCACAACCTCCCTGGGGAGCCTGTTCCAGCACCTGGGTTTGGTTTTCCCCTGACATGGAGACCTCAAGTCTCAGTATTGATCAATTTCTAATGCAAAGGAGCAAATGCAATTTGAAATGGAAAAGGGTTGTTCTACTTTCTGTGCTGGGACCAGCAGCCTGCTTTATGGTGTGTATTGCTTACTGCAGAGATGTCCCATTGCATCTACATAGGCTTGGCTTGCTTCTTCACATTGCTCCACATTGTTCAAGCCAGAGGTCTTCATTCTTAGGCTGTTGATCGCATTATATGTAGAATAAACTTTCCTTCTTGATCTCTCACTCTCTGCAATGTTAAGCCTTTGCCAGGAGGATGGGAGTGCAGGCTTGCTGAATAGATGGGAGGAGTAGAAAAGCTCAGCCTCTTTACTCATTCTTTATGTGACCTTTTGAGGACTCTACATATTAAATGTCTTATTCCTGTTTGCATGCTTTTGAAGATCTGGATCTTGAGTAGTTATCTGATAAAATGAGAGAAATGCATAGGGGTAGCTATTCTATCCAAATTATGCAAAGATCGTTTAGCAGTGGTTATTACTCAGGATTTTGTGCTATTCTGAATTAATTTTGCAGTTATAAGCAAAATCCTTTATCATGTTTCAAGAGCATGTGCCCAAACACATTAATATGCTTTTTCATACCTTTCCAACACACTCTGTGGAAAGGGCCTGTTTTCATATGAGATAATGAGTTTTGAGGTTAATGAGGATAGGGCCCAGAATTCCTACTGTATTGTGTGCCACTGAGTATACAGTAGAAATAAATGGAGAGAGGGAGACAATGTTTTTAAATCCTCTTCCATTTAGGCATTTTGTTTAGCATTCAGAACACAGCCACATTACATGATTAGCTGATTTTAATGAGTGTCCTCTAATCAGTTAAATGAAAGTGTGTGGAAAAACCTAAGAAGATTATATTTGCAGAGACAGTCTGTTTACATTGTTATACCTCGGCTAAGAGGATACTTGGCATGTGTGATGCATCTAAGAGAAAAATGCGGAAGGCCAAAGAAACCTTGAAGACAATTGGATACAGCCCCTTCTCCCTCTCCCCACAATGCAAGCTCTGATGACTTAGTATTTTAATTAATGTCAACCCTTACCATCAGTGCTCATGGGAACAATCATTAAACCAACACAAAAACATTTTAAATGGCTGGCAACCTACCAGATACTGAGCTAAGCATTCCCATGGTAGAGTGGACGGTTTCATAGCCAATTCTGCACTGGATTAAATACATTCTGTAATAGTACTGGCTCAAAAGGCTGTTATTTTCATACTAAGCAATGCAGTATGGTTTCTAAGTTGTTATATTTGAAAATGTTTTTATATTTACTTCCCAACACTAGTACTGATGTTATTTATATGGATGTGGTTGAATTTTACTCTGTTGTTTTTAAAACTCAGCTTTTTTTTAATCTTTAATTTTTTTTTTTTTCTCCTTCTGTTCCCCCCTTTTTTGGTTTCCTTGCTGCTAAACAAAAAAACCCTTTTTTTTTTTTTTTTCCTATTGGATAATTCACATGATCAAACACAGCCTAAACCAACAATCAGTTTCCTATGTAGCTCTAAAAAATGCTGGCTGAGTGAATTTTAAATTCGGACAACATATATTTTTGGTTTTGTATTGTATTACTTTTGCACGGTAGGAACTGGGTCGCATCTTTAACTGCCTGTTAGGTACTCCCCTACTGACCTCCCCACTGCAATACGTGCTTGCCAAGTGTACTGAGTGGCCTGATCGGACTTATTCCTCGAAGGCCTTTTTCCCTCCTCCCATCTTCTGTGTTTGCTGTTTGCTCAAATTGTTTAAACATGGAGCTCAATGACAGGCTATTAGTGCTGACTGGAGCCACACATAATGTGGCCACATGTTGTGTAAGCTTCACAACTTGTCTGCTAATTCGCCTCAGGCCTGACCTGAAATACCCTTACTATTCTAGCTCTTAGCCCTTCCCCAGCAGACACAGCCACTCCTGCTAACTCCTATGACACAGCGGTGAGGTCTTGGATTTGGGGCCAGTTCCTTCCATTGCTTCCCGCTGGAGGTAGCGCCATGTGAGGCTGCTTGAGGAGGTGAAGAGGGCAGAGCCAGCTGTGCTGTAAGGATGGGGATGAGAAGGAGAACTCTCCTCTCCTGTCCTGACTCGTTGGGAATGAAAGCCTCCCGTTGCTGGCAGGCAGTTTGAGAGGTGCTGCTCTCCTCTGCCTTTGGCTGGCTGAATACCACTGGTGGCTTCCTAGGGAAAATATAATTTCCATAGCAAGTCCTCAAGGGAAGTAACACAGCAGGGGAAACTCAGGCTGGCAAGCAGAGTGTTCTCCCTTTCATTCTGGTCGTGGGGATCTCTGATGCCACTGTGATGGGTATGGAAAGGAGGAAGATTTTGGTTAAGTGGGGAAAAAATAAAAGGCCAGCCCATTTAGGGAGAAGATGAGGATAATGAAATACATAGTGAGGTGCTCAGAGAATTTACTCCTTAGAAGACATGTTTATTGGACAGTAAATAAATGAACCTTGAAGGATCTGAGCAATAGAAAGTGAAAAGATCATAGCAGTTGTGCATTGCTGGTATCTGAAAAAGAAGTTATTTGGAGAAATGGATTTCTGAGGCTGAGTTTGATTAGGAAGAAGGGTGCATAGTAGATTAGGCCATAGAATTGATGGGTTGATAGGGCTGATCAGAGAATGGATATAGAGGAAACCTTAGACCATGGAAACCCCAGCAACAGTGTTAAAAAAGACTTGTAAAGCCAAGAACAGACTAGAAAAATTGAACAATAAAATTCTGTGAGGGTGGAATTTATGAGAATATGGAAAAGTAAAGTTTAGCAAAAATGTACAAATTATGAGCAAGAGAAGGCAAACAGTACAGATTGAAAAAGTAAAGGAGGAAATTCTGAAGACCAGGAGGGAAAGGATTTAGAGGTGAAAAGGGGAGAGTTATGGGAATTAAACCCATGAGGGAACCAAGGTATTTACAGAGAAAAGGGAAAAAAAAATAGATCATAGTATGTGAACAATCTCTTTATTCATGCATTTAAACCTCCTAAAATATGGACAGCTTTGGAAACACCAAAACCCATGGTCATTAGTTCTGTTTCAGTGTATTAATCTTCATGCTATAGGTTGAAAGTTTGGGAAGCTCCTTACCATTCCCATTTCATGAATGCACCTTCACTTATGAGGGTTTTAACTTAAGGGGAGAACTCTTGCCCCATTTTATTCTTCCTGCATCCTGTCACCTTGAAACAATTCCAGTGTTCAGTCCCCCATCAGTGTCAAAGATCAAGACCCATAACACGTCTTCTGCTGTGTTTTTAGATCCTTGTCAAGCTTTTCCTCATTCACAACCTGAATTCCTTGACATGGGGAGATATGAGTAGCAAGGGAGGCTGCATTTTACAGCTGCAAACTTCTTTCCCCATAAAACTGTGATTATTTTCCTGAAGATGAAGGGTTGTTTTTAAAAGCACTGTAATAATCTACATTTTTTGTTTTGTTTTGCTTTGTTTTGTTTTTCAGTTCAGTTTATGACCCATATTACAAACATAGGCTGTAAAACCTTCAGTTGCTACAATGTCCAGAAAGTCTCTGGCAAAGTCATCATCTGTTTCATAAAGGTGAAATTTGCTGCAGACAGATGAATAGAGTTTCTCTAGCTGAGGCATATAATTAGACCAACAGAATTTTCATGCAAATTCCTCCCCTAGGAATAATGAACAAATACAGGGAATTTAGCATGCCATATACCAGACCACTGGCTAAGGACAGATGTTCAAAGGATCTATAAAAAATGAAACCAGGCAGCTAAAAACAATTTAAAGTTGATGTAGCCAAGTCTGTCACAAAGATCTTGTATTTTCTTGAAGTGCATGTGTGGAGTGTGTGGTGCTCTCATTTACATAGCAAATAGGTGTTCTTATTTATATAGTAAAGCTTAAAAAATCAAATAGGGATAGTCAACTTGTTTCCTGTGTGCTGTACAAGATGCCAGAGATGGACCTTGTTTCAAAGAACTTGCAAGTAGTTGAAGTGAGAGAGGCAAAGAGGAAAGCTAAATACCACCAAAGTATCTTGTTAGTTCCCTTAGAAATAATAGTGCTTCTCCATTATTTCCCCCTACTCATTTCAACCGTGCCAAAGCTAGTCCTGCCTCTCACTGCTACCAAGCATCCTCTGTCACCCTCCCAGCAAGGATTTAATTGGGGGGGAGGTGTGTGTTAATTAACAGGATTCTTCTGTTTTGGTTGGTTTGGTTTGTTTGTTTGTTTGTTGCTGTTTGGGTTTGGTTTTTGTTGTTGCTGTTGTTTTGGTTTGGGTTTGGTTTTTGGTTGGTTGGCTTGGTTTGTTTTTTCATTCTGGGAAAGAATTGTTTTTCTCAGGTCTGGTGTGAATAAAGAGTAAACCCAGAATATCTGACACAAAAATCTCGTGACAATTTGGTTTTCTTCCCAAAAGACATCTCGCTCCTCAAAAGTTTTGCTGCTGTCTAGCAGCATAGAGATGTCTTGCTTTTTCCCATTCAGGTTAGTTGAATGTTAAAACTGATTTTCAAAGATTCTTTTTCTTTGACCCCAGCCAGCAGAGAACTGACTCAGCATCCCAACAACAATACATTTAGAGCAGGCATTAGTTCTGAAAATGTTGTTTCAACTCTGTGAGAGACCACGGCAACAAAGATAGGATGAAGACCTTTGAAGAAACCTTTGAATGCTGTTTAGAAGAAGGAGAATAGATAGGAAAACAGAAGGGAAGACAGTAGGATTCATTTGCTTCTTAGTGATGCTACCATTTTAAGGGGCAGTACTAATTCCTATAATAGATTTCACTCCTGGGCAAAGAATGCTCCCAAGAAGCCCCGAATGAGTGCCACTTCCCATTGAGATAATGTCTAGGGTTGTAGGGAGGGATTTTTCTCCTGTGTTTGTTTTGACAAGTAGATTCTTTTGCTTTATCTCTCTTAAACAAGAGAAGTTTTAAGGCTTAAAGATTTGAGCCCTCTGAGAAATCAAAACTTCGGTCTTTGAGATTGTGCTAAGTATATTTACTCAAGATTTATGACAAATCCCACAGAAGTAAGGAGAATGCTTAATACAATTCAAATAGGCTGGAACTTACCATCTAAATAAGGACTAATCTACTGCCTGCCTGTGCTTCCCTAGGAAGGGACACCACCACTCCCAGTGTAAAACAAAAGAGGACTTTAGGGAAATAGAAAGTCTGAAAATCCTCATAGTCTATTCATGGGTTGTCTCCTTTTAACTGACATTTCAAAAGTTATGCCCGCTCATGACAAATGAACTTTTCAGGTTTTGTAAGTTTCATTCTTTTTATGATTTTTAAGTCGGTGCTAAGAAAATCCTATAATACTTTATCTTGCTCTAGCTATAAACATGGAAGAATCTGGATCAAAGGGGACTATTTTAACAGCTGTCTTTCAAGGCAGCATGTGCAGCTCTCTTGGCAGCCTCAACTAGTAAGGTCTGAAGAAAACAGTAGTTTTTGCAAAGTCTTTGCATGTTTGAGTTGTCAAAAATATCTAATATATTGCCTTTGCTTAGTCCTTTATGGCATCTTAAAGCCCTGGTCAGGCAATAAAAAAGTCCTGCAGCAAGAACCCATAATTTAGTTCCGAGATCAGAAAGATTACTTTTGTATTTGGTTTGGTTTGGTTTTTTTGGTATTAATAACCTGCCTTATTCAGGTATTTGTCAGCAGAAACAGAATTTTATTTTCTTGGATAAATATGGTCTGGGATTAGTTACAGGAGAAAAGGAGGGACTGTTGCTCTTTTTGCCAAAACAGAGAAGAGGTACTCCCCTCCTGTCACCTTTTCACAGCTGGGGAAATGAACACTTCTATTGTGCTGGACAATGAGGAGCAGAAGTAGCAGGTGGTGACTGCTCCTAATCAGGAAGTTAAGTAACAGTCATACTTGAGTACTTTCTAAAGGATTGCTCTTTATAGGAAGATTTGTCCCCTATATGAGCACCCAGAAAGAAAACAGTGAGAAAGATGAAAAGATGTTTATTAGTTACAGATTTCCAGCCCCTCCCTAGCTCCAAGCAACACGTATGCATGCTGCCTGCTGCCCTCCCTTTACTGCCCAAGCTGTTCAAATGCCTCCAGCAGACAACTGATAAACCCACAAGAATAGATCCTTTGTTTAATCTTGTCCCAATTCCTACTTTCCTGCTTATAAAAAGGCCAGCCTTTTGTCTTACAACGCTGTCTGGTGTTCCTGAGAGCTGTTGCTTGGTTGACCAAAAGGAACATTGGTTCTTCTGGAGCAGGCTTACAAATCTAAGTTCTCTACGTGTAACAGAACTTCTTGGCAGGGAAGGTAAAGGAAACTATTATTTTTACTCTGGGAATCATGTATTGTCTGACAGATGCCAGTAAAGAAGCCAAGATTTGCCTAAAAGATGTCCCAAACTCTTCTCCATAAGGTACCAGAATGCTAAATCTCTTACATGAAAAGAGTCACAGAACCACAGAATGGTTTGTGTTGGAAGTGATCTTCAATGAGCTTCTGGTCCAACCTTTCTGCCATGGGCAGGGGCCTCTTTCACTAGATCAGGTTGCTCAAAGCCCCATCCAACCTGACCATAATTACTTCCAATGAACAGGCATTCACAATATCTCTGGGCTGCTTGTTCCAGTGTCTCAACACCCTCATAATAATAATAAAAAAAAAGTCCTCCTTATATCCAATCTAAATATACCCTCTTTTCAGACAAGTCCCATCCATAACCACATCTTGTTGGCTTCATTGATAAAGACTTTGAGGACTTTCCAAATCTTCAGATAGGTCACAGTTTGAGTGACATTGTTACAAACCTTTAGTTTTTCTGTCTTCCACACTTTTCTCTGATCTGGAGTCAACAATGACATGTCACCCAGACATACAGATGCAAAAGTACATCAAATTTTATATGAAAATCCGAGCCCTGAAACTGCAGAAGACATAAGCCTTGTCAGTCTCCTAACATCTCAGAGGCTGCCCTCAGGTCTCAGGAGGGGATTATGAGCAGCTGTCCTGTTAAGTTCCCTGGTTTTCATGCAGGGAGAAGAGTAAGTGACAGACACAAAATGGTACAGCACTGCCTCACATCTTGCCAAGAAGACACCGACTTGCATGTCTTTTGATGCCACCTTGAATTTGTCCACAACTCAAATCTACCTCGTGTTTGGTAGTTGTTTTTATTTGTTTGTTTGGGGAAATCTTTTTCGACTGTGCTATGCAGGGCTGATATTTTTAAAGTTTTGGATCAATATGTCAGCTGTCATTCCTTCATGTTATGAACTGCAGTTTTCCAGATCTCCCTTCTGGACTAATGTGATTAATACAAATGAGGTAGGACCTCTGGACCTTGCTACACTGACAGCATGTCCTGAAAGCATAAAAGAATATCCTAAAGATCACCAAGTACAGAGTCCTCTGAATTTGCCACAACTCCGACAAAACCTTCTTTTAAATACCATTTGCTTCAGCCATTTCAGCACCAGTGTTTGCTTTCTTATCTGTTGACATGGTGGCTTAGCTTCCTCAGAACATTTTTGTCTGAAAGATCATTATTTTCTTTTCCAAGCATCCCATGAACAGACCAATTGTACTTCATCAATTTTAAATTTTGACCGTCTGCCAATTGCTTTCAAATCTAAAGCCAATCAAAATTTAAGGAGATTCAGAAAACAGTGAAAGAGGAGCACATCCACTTCAAAAAGGTTACCCAGCTGTTTGTTGATGTTGTTTAATTTTGTCTCAGGCTTTATAATGATGGCTTTCAGTCTCTTGGCTCTGTTTATGTGTCCTTGTTTAAAAATCAGGGCTGTGTCTACCCTTCCCCAGGCTACAGGCACACAAGCAGGCTGCTGTGTGGTTCATCATTCCCATTCCAGCCTCTGCTGACTCCAGAGTCCAGATTGATAAAGAAATATGCCAAGAAAAACGTCTTCTGCCTCTATGTGGAGGGACTTCTCTTTCACAGCTGCTGATTATGATAAATAACATGGCTTGGAAACACCATATAACGTCTGTAGATTTTTATGAGTGTCTAATTTTGCTTATTTTAACAGATTACAGATAAGCCTAAGAGTTGGTTACAGAAATTTTATGGGTAAGACTAACCTAGCTGCATGCCAGGGAACTAATAAAAGCTGTTATTACCTAGAATAACTAAGCCCCGTGCTGCTTAGTTTCTCAGGACTGAAATAATTTATGCTGTCATCAATATGATGGATGAATAGAAGGATGGCTGAATAGAAGGATGAATTTGATGTTTTTTTCTAAAAATTGGAAACTTCAACAGAACTCGTAAGAAATGGTACCAAAACCTACTGCTGTACCTCAGGTTTTCAGGCCATGCTGCTTTACTGACCTCAGGGTCTATATCTTTTGAGGCCAATGCCTGCATGAGCAGACCTGCTGACCTCCATGGTCATCAAGAAATGTTGTACCAGTAGGAGGTGGGGGCAGATGGCTTACCACTTTATGATGACACCCTGATTTTTTCACTCTCCCTTATTGGCATCCTACTGAGAATTTGAAAAATGAGTGCTTCACTGCAATGATTTGTGGTTGGTTTTCATTATCCAGACTAAGACAAAAGTGTTTCATATGGACAGCTTCTATTTTTTGAAAGCTGCTAGTCTTGGTACTCATGATTGCTTTATTATATACTGAACACTTTAGTGCTATTCACTCGAGACAGGAAACTTTAGAAAAAAATACTGGATTTTGAAGGTTTAAAGTTAACTTTTCTGTTCCCATCAACAACAGAAACAGTCTGGAAGGTATTTTGGCTGTAGAGCTAAAAACCAGTAAAATGGAGTTTGTGCTTATGTAAATATAAGATGGCTTTTGCCATATACTTCCAGTGGAATGAAAGAGTTTTGCCACAGCCAAAAGGCTAACATTACTATTGGTTTACTAATGAACAATACAGATAATGAATGCTGCTGTTACTACAGCAGTTGAATGTGACAACACATACGTATGGGGTTTCTTTTTGGGGTCATGGGAAATAAAAAATAACCAAGGCAAATGGGCTCACTTTGTGCTCTATGTGTTTGGGTAGTGACAAGGCAAAAAGAGCACTAAGAAACAGTCTTGGCTCTGGTAAATCAGGTTTTTGTACCTGACTTGGGCGTGTGTGCTGAAAAAGTGGAATCAAAGTGAAAATCTGCTTTTCAGAAATCAGCCATAAGGCTGCATCTCTGTCCTTTGGGGAAGAAAAGCCACATCCCACTGCTTTTTTTCTGTCAAACTTGAAATGAGAAATAGTGCCCAGGTGCCAGTGTCTAGAGGAGAATTTCCAGGTTGTGAATCTCAGCCTCAGAGAGAAGAGATGAAGTCAAGGTACAAGGTAGAGCCTATATCTTAAGAGCCTATGTCTATTGCAACCATACTTCTCTCTCTGGCCTTCCCAGGTTGTTATCCTCAGCTTCTCTCCAGTGAGTGCTGACAGTTACAAGTCCCATTCAGGTATTCCTAACTCTGCCTTTACAATGTGTTACATTATTTTGTGCAGTAACTATGGTGTTTGACTCAGGAATTTAATTCTGGAAAACATAATCTCAAAGTTATGAGTGGCAATGAAAAATATAACCCTTATGGTTCAGGCTATGAGCCAAGGTAGATCTGCTGTGAGTGTACACTGTTCATTTTCCTAGGAAATCAGCCCAATTCTTCTTATTTTTTCTTAGTGCTGAAAAGATTTAAAAGAGAAATAGTGGAAGAGTACAACATACCTAGCAAAGTGAAGGAAATGCATTTATAGTTTAGTCAGTTTATTATAGTCTATAAAGTAAAATATGAGTGATCACAAAGTACCTCCTAAGTATTTCTATATTTAAGCTGATAATTTGTGGGATGCCTTTTTGAAGTGGTAACATGAAAAGATGACTGAAGTTGTGAAGTGTTTCAGATAGTGATTTATATAGATCTAAAAACCACCCAGAGGGAGACAACTTCATAGAATTAATGGACCTCCATTAGGGCTAAAGAAGGATTTATTTCTCTTCACGAAGCTTTGTGTAACGTGAACAGATTTTGTATAGACATGGCAGACTGCTGGAGAAACAGAAAGGTTGGAAGAGTCAGTTTTAGCCTGCTGCCGACAGAAAACAGGATTCATTGGGCTCTTGCTCACTTGTTTCAGTGCTGGGGTTCTGTGCTCTTGCCCTCCTGGGAGAACTCTCATGTTCCCTTCCCCGTTGCTGTCTCTCAGGCTGTTGAGGACATCACTAAGCACAAGAACACTGTTTAGAAAAAGTAGCTGTGAAGCACCAGTTGAGGCAAAAATCAGATATAAATCTGCAACTTCCTAAGTGGCAAAGGGCTCTTGTCTAACTGCATTGCCAAGCTATAGCTTTTAAATTTTAAATGCAAGGCTATTTTTAATCAATATTAAGTATATCCTTGTTAAATGGTGTTTAGCAATACTGTTTGGGAAAGCATCTACCCTCTATATTAACTTTTTATTAATAGTAACTATATGAAAAATCTTAGCCTGCTTTTACTTTTGTATGAAGTACAAAACATACTTTTGGATGTTGCTTGGCGTGTCTGATGGTGATGTATGATGAGGCAAGCTCTTGTTGGTATCCACACACTAAGAAATAAATGTATGAACCCTACACCTACAACCTTAATTGAAGTGAAAGGTTGCTAGCCTGTGTGGACCACCAGCATCATCTAAAGAAGAAAAAATCTTTAAGCCATTGAGCATCCCACCCACACTTCCACTCATTAGTTCCACTCAGCCTCTACTGACACTGCAGTTGTGCATCAGTAGCATGCTCTGACCATCTGGCTAACCCCAGAAAGACATGTGGGCAGCTTATCTTCAAAGATGAATACTGGCTTTTAGCAACAGCACTAACAACTGTATCAAGCCAAAGAATGGAAAATAGATCTCCTAAGTTCATCTTCTTCCATAAAGGACTGAATGACCTGGGTTTGATGGTGCAGTGTTAAATGAGGGAGTTCCAAATCTGCATCTACTTGCCTGTCTCTTTGTAAAATGTGCTATACAGCTGCTTAAAGTTCAAGGGTGTCAATTATGGTATAATCTACAGGTTATATTAGCAGGTGGATATTTTTTCTTTGCCTAATGGAATTGAGGAATAGTCTATGAAAATATAAGATGGGAAAGTTACCCATAACAGTTTGTATGATCTTTAGCTTTCCTTTTCCAAATGAGCACTACATAATTACTGTGAGCTTTTTGAAACTTTTTTTTTTTTTTTGAGATGTCTCCTTGAACTCTTGCAGAAATACATCTACAACAATCTAGGAGATTATTTTGTACAGAGAGGTAGAATATTTTTATTTTGAATCAAGGCCATGTATCCCATCCAGCAATGAGAAGTATTGCATTGCTTCCTGGATTGCTCAGCAGCTTCACTTTCTGCATACCTGTTGTGAAACTAATGTGTTCCAGAAAGAACAGAGTTACTTGAGCATGTGAATTCCTACAGGGAGTTTGAGGGTAAAGTACTTTTTAATCGTTTTGACTCTACAAATGATGCAAAACCAAGTGCATGGAGGAAAGACACATTGGGAAGTGTGCTGCTTCATTCATCACCCTAAGAATGAATCATACTTACTAACTGAGATTTGATTCTGCCTCTTGGCCTTGATATTATTTTCCCTCATTCATTTTATATGAAACAGGAAATCACTTGTCTTCTCCCTTAAGTGAACACCTTCATGTCATCTGCTTTGTTAAATGATTCCATAAGATTGATTCTCCTTATGAAAGTGTAGCCACAATAAAGACACTGAATGCATACTTAAAACGAGCAAAGAATATGGATCATGCTGAATAGTAGTATTGAAAATAAAAGGAAAAACACTTCTTGCATTCTGAAGGGGAACCCCACTGTTACCTGTATATGTATGGCTGGTGTCATGGTCCTGAATGAATTGTAGTGCTGTGTGCTCACAGGGGTTTTACAATTACCTGGTCGGACACCCTACAGACATGTACATGAAAATATATAAATGTTCTTTGTACAAATGATATTTCCAGTAACAAACTTGCAAATAGATCATTATACAGGCAGGGTCACTCTCCACACATAACTGAGAGACAGAAAAGAAGATGAACGTTCACAATACTTTGCTAAGCAATTCTTTTCATCTCAACCCATTCCCTTTCTTCTGAGCTCCATTATTAGCCACACACATGGCAACTACTGATGTATGATTGGGTGCTAGGAAGATAAAGGGCAGGTAGAAAAAATTCCTCTGATCTTATCCCCTCATCTGAAGGGTGCCCTGGGAGAAGCAGATAGAATAAACAAAATACACAGATCCACCTCCAGCCTGGCTTTCTGCAGTCATGACTATCACCAGGCTCTTTCTGGTGTTTCCCAAAGAAACCATGCCTGGTTCACACATCCAAATTTGGCATCTTCTGTTTTGATAACACTTTTTTTTTAAAAAAAACCCCTATCAGTTCTCTCCTCCAGCCCTTCAGTAACTAACCACAAGGCCTTTTGTCCAACTGTCATACTGACAGCCTTTTAACTTTACACTTTCCTCCAGCATCACTTGCTCTCCCACCAAACCCCCTTCTTGTATAAGACCCTAAGACCCTCCCTCTCCTTGTTTGCTTTGTAATGATGAACTGGAAACTGAACCCAGCTGCTTCTTGTTTCTGAGGTAACTGCTGGCATTTCTACAGCTGCTTCAGGGATGGACTGAAGTTTCAGCTGGTGGTGGTTGTTTTTTTCTCCCCTGTGTTGAGTTTCTGACCTCCTACACAGATACCTATTAGCAAAGCAGTGAGTGACCTACAGATGATATGAAAATACCTTGGTCCTAAGTACCACTTCTTTTCCAGAAAGCAGGATGGGATTCATCACATCTGCAGCGAAAAAGGTAACAGGTTAAGGGCTGGGTTTTATCATGAGGTGTATATGGGGAGTGTTCCTTCAGGAGGTTAACTTGCAAGCTTTTGGTCATAATGTAGACACAGAAAAGGCAACTGAATTTTATCTGAATAAAACTGGAGAAATGACTCCCTGATTAGCAATATATGCTATATGGTTTTATTGCATAAAATATGCATTGAAAGAGCTACATCAGAACTGCAGTCATGCAGTCAAAAGATTGACTTAAAATTGCCTAATTTGTCTTCTAATATCTAAGTGCATACTTCTTATGGTGCTCTGCAATGATTTATGTTTGCCTACTGTTCATTTCCTACTTCATCCTTGCTTAGAACACTTCAAGAAAACCCCACAAGCTTTAAGCTCTTCAGTATGAAATCTTGGTTCTTGTCAGAACTGTAGAGACAAAGTCTGGTGTTCCCAGTAATGCCCAACACCTTTGACTCTATGACTACTTCTGCTCTTGCACTTCTCTCACTTGTGACAGCTACTTTAGTATGGGGCTCTGCTCCACTGCTAGAAAGTGCATCCCATGCACTAGAGGGAGGTCAGGATCCCGTGGATTAAAAATCAAGACTGTCAATACAGATGGAATGCAACAGGCATGTTAAGGCTTCTAAATGATTCTGTATTAGAAATAGCTTCTGCTCTGCCTATTTAGAACATGAACAAATGAGTTGTGTGGCTCTGTATCCTTGCTCAGTGGAAATCATGTCCTGGGCATGGGATGTTGCAGGGTGTTTATGTGAAGAAGCTTTGCTTATCCAGAACTATGTGTACATTTGCAGCTGCAACTGGGAAGTGGCTGTGGTGTGAGAGAGTTGCTGAATACCAAACTAAAGAGCTGTTATCTCCTGTTTTGTAAAAGGCCCATATGCCACATTCAATCCCAGGCACAAAGAGACAGCAGACCTTAGAAAGGTGCATTATAGATGTGGTTGCCTCTTTTT
>JAOEGS010007895.1:0-20971 GCA_025447755.1 Corythornis vintsioides
CTCGGGCAGGGGGGTTGGACTAGATGATCTTCTAGGTCCCTTCCAACCCCTAATATCTATGAATCTATGAACCTTGGTGCTCTGTTGTATTTTTACCTCCCATGGGGAAGTGAAAGCACCCAAGGTGGCTGCTGCACTTCACGGTGTGAAGCTCTTCAGTATCAGTCACATGCACAGTCACAGACTGCCAGGGAGGCACAGTGTTGTCTGCTTAGCTGAAGGAGGGAGGGAAAAGAGGTCCAAAGCCTCTGTGATTTATGGGAGCAGGTCTCAAATTCCTTTTCATTATCTGGTCCTCAAATAGCCCCCTTGTCTGCAGCTGCAAAGAGAGCAGCTCTGCTCCTGGCCACCCTCTGAAGAGGGTGATGGTAGCAGAAATGAAGCAAAGAGGTGCGTCAGAGGAGGAGGGAGAAAGAGTTGTGACAAAGAGGCTAAAGCAGGAAAGAAAGATCATGGAGTGGAGTCAGGGCATCCTCTTGACAGCCCTGTGACATCGGGAGGGTTTCCAGCGCGGTCGGAACTGGGCTGCGGTGAGAACGGTCCCTTGCGTCATTTGAAGGCATTGCAAAAGTGGGGACAGTGGAGGGGAAAACACAGACTTCGAAAGAGCCAGAGGGAAAACCTCTGTGGTCTGGAGAGCTCTTTAAGTGTCTGGGGAGCTGGTCTGCTTGGCCAGGCTGTTGGTGCAGTACCAAGGTTCTGCCCAGGGGTTTCTTCAGGGAGCTCGGCACACGTGGGAGAACCTGGGTCAGACTGTGGCAGGTAGGAAAGGAGGGAGGTGGGGATGTGTCCCTGCCATCAGGGTGAAGACAGCTCTGTGTCACAAATCTTTTCAGCTCTGGTCTTTATCATGAAAATGTGGCTAAAGGTTGGGACCTGTGGTGCTATTTTGGGCACAGTGACAGCTCTTGAAGGTGGAGAGAATTGGGTTCCCTGTGGAGAACTGGTGCTTAGGCACTTTACCACTTTAGTCTGTGAATTCCTCAGAAGCTGGCCAGGTTTGATGTCATTTTGGGTCTGTGGGGAGTCTTTGGAGGTGTTTGAATGCCCCATCTATTAACTGCAGCCAGTGCATGTGAGCCTGTGCCCATCTCACACGTGCCCCCTGAGACCAAGTCTGCTGGTGACTTCTCTGTGCCAGCATGCTGGATTTCAAAAGTTCCTGCTCTGCTTGTGTGCATCCAGCTTGATTTCTTCTCTAGTGACCCCTCTTCAGCTTTCACATTGCTGCTCACCCTTTCCCTTCCTGACTCCTGCCCTGGCTACTGGTGTCTCCCAAACCAGCTTGAGATGCAGCTGCCAGAACCAGGACATACTGCCAAAATGAGTAGTTTAGGGACCTGAAGGGAATGTCTGGCATCCAAATCCTCTTGATTTCCAAAGAAAGATGGGTGTCAAACTCCTTTAAGTCTCTTGCAACCTTTGCTCCCTCATGCCCACATCTTGCAGTAACCCCTTGGACGCATGGAGAGAGTCAAGGCTTGATTCTGTTCAACCCATAGCTGCAGCTGTGTGTGCTCAAGTGCTTTTCTTAGCTTTTCTCTGCCTCAGTTTCCCCACTGGAAAGCAGTGGGAGCGCTAGTGCTTGCTTCCTTTGATGTGTACAGCTGGAGCATGGGGGTTCACACCCTGGAAAGCATCTGGCTGCAGACCAAGTCACCTGGAATGTTTAAGATGAACTTTGCTGCATCCTGGCAGTTCCTGGATACATGCTTATGCCCTGGGCCTGCTGGTGCAGCACTTTGTCATAGTGCAGGTTCATGGGAAGCTCTGTGGTGAAGCAGCAGGAGCAGAGGTACAGCACAAGATCAGAGCAGGGGGTTGACAGCAGGGTCCACTGACAGACCCCAACAAAAGGATGGTATGAGTCAAGCCCAGCATCCAGCTTAGAGAAGATGAGCTGGAGACAGCTGCCTACAACATAGATCTGAGGAACACTCTGGAGATAGTAAACTAGATAGTTCTGGTAAGGGCTGGGCTCCTTAAATATAGCTGCTGCACCACTGGGCAAAGGGTGGGGGTCTTAAGTGAGACTCACCTGAGCAATTAATCCCTGTTAATCTATGCAGGGCCCTGTGCTTGCTGGTGAGAAGTGCCGGGTTAGCTTTGCTTTGGTTGTGATTGAGATGTGCTTTTGATAGTGTCACCTTTTTTTCTCCTTTCAGTGCTCCAAACCTTCCAGTGAAGATGTCCAAAGCCAGCAAGGTGACCCAAGCCCTGACAGGTAAGTACCCCACGCTGACCCTGGGGTGTTGTGGCTCTTCCTTTCCTTTTTCAGTCTTTAGGAAGGTCTGAAATGGTGCTGGCACTTAGAATTTTAGGCCTAAAGGCTTTTCAGAAAGGTAAATGTGGGGAGAATGGGATGGTGAAACCTTAGTAACTGTTTTTCATGTTAGTGCTGGTTCTGAGGCTCTCAGAATGGGTTTATTTGAGGGTTGGGTGTTTAATTTTCTATAGGTGTGTGTGAACAAGTCGGGAGGGGGGGGTGCATAGATCCAGCTCAGGGTGAACTGTTACTTGCTCCTGTTTGTGAAGTCAAGGGTGAGGAGCTGTGTGAGATGGGGTGTGGGGTTTAATGTGACTTTTTATGTGGCTTTATTACAAGCAGCTCGGGTGGTCTTCATCTTAAATGTGGTGCTTTGTCTGGGGGAAAAGAGGGGACAGAAGTTGGATCAGATGTTGTTTTCTGTGGCAGCAGAGAACAGGTTTGCATGTTTTCATCCAAACCAGTGACTGCAACACTAAAAACACCCAAGGAATGTGTCTGTGATGGATGAAAGTGCTGCTTTCAAAAGCTCCTTTTCAGAGTAGATTTGCCTGTTAATCTTGAAATGGCTGTTGCCTTGCAAACAGCAGCTTGTGCTTGTGGCTTTGAGGAGAGGTGTTTCCAGGCCAGAAACAGTCAGTGCATTTGCTCTGGTTTGACTGGGCCAGCACCAAACCCCTGGGGAGGTGCCTGAGGCCAGATGTGGGTGCTCTGCTAAGGGCAGAGGTCTCACCTGTGTCAAAAGCAGGAGTCCCATCCATATCTACGCTGTCTGTGTACTCCACATCACAGCATAATGTGCTATCCTTGGGGTAGAAGAGTGGGAAAGTTCTGGTATATGGTGTTTTCTGAGGTTTTCTCTACCCATTTCAGACACTGCTAAACCCCTCCTTCCTCTGGCTCTTGTCCATGCATGTTCTGTTGAGGATTTTAGCTCCTTGGGCACCAAATGTAGCTCCTGAGCAAGTGGAGATGGTTACGTTCTCATGTAACCATGAAAATGGTTCCCACCTTATTCCAGGAAAAGCCCTGATGTTTGGTCTTGAGTGTCAGTCTTTACCCTTCCTAAAAAATTATCCCCAGGATTGATGTTTCCAGTTGTCTGATGTTGGAAACTGTGCCTTGTGTGTCCCTCTGGCCCAACAGGTGCTGCGTAGGGACTGATACTGGGAGCCCATCTGGCTCCCTGTGAGCAGACCTGTCTGTGGAAATGAGCTGTGAAATCAAGCTCAGACCTTATCAAGGTGGTTGACCTGAGCAGAACTCCCCTTGCTTGGAAAAAACTCTAAATTTCATCCCCTGGCTCTTAGCCTTGGCTGTGTAATTAGGTGCTTCATCCCATCAAGATAAATATAGCAGAGAAGTGAAGAGCCCTGGTGAACCCAGGCTGTGTTAACCTTGCTCTGGTCATCCACTGTCAATTTGGAAGAAGGGAGCACGCATGATCCATTTATACCTCCCAGTGCCATGTTTAGATGGAAAAGGCTGCAGGAGAGCTCAGGAGAATAAGCTATTTGCCACCATTTAATAAAATGAAAAGGTGAAGCTCATAATTAAACATCTCTGCTGTTGGAGGCTGGGGGTGCAGCACAGGGGATAATTGCTCATTTCACTAATCTTTAACTATCCCCAGGTAACAAGAGGCACACTGAGTTGCAGGGCAGTGCTGGGCTGAACTTGGTCAGGGCAGGAGCAACTCCTTGGTCTCCTGCTGATCCAGTTCTTCACAGGACACAGCTTTGATGGGCACTGTGCCACCTTCTGCCACATGTGTCAGACCTTAGAAGTGCAAGGGAAGAGAAAAAAAAGAATTTGAGCTCATCCTTAAAATCACATAGTAGCAGGGAAGGATCTGGACAAGTTAATTAGCAAATGGAAGGAAAACAAATATCTGGGAACACTCCTGGTAAAAGGCACACAGTGGAATTCTAGTGAAAAGGACAAATTTTATTGAAGCCTTAATTGCCTGTGTCTTTGGGGACACCTTCTTCCTCTCCGTATTCCACTCTCTGCTTCTCCAACCTCTGCTGGGAAATGGTATTTTGTTCATATTTCAAATACCTGCAGATGTTTGAGTTACTTATTATTGAGGCTTTAACACCCAGGCTGGGTCCCAGCTGCATGACTGTGTCCTTCAGTGGTGGAAAGGCTGTGGGGACCCAAGGACTCCATGGTGGTGGGGTGGGGAAGAAGGCAGCCTCAGATGTGAACTGGTTGAGGATTTATTCTGGGAAGTGTGTCCAGAGCTCTCACAACCCTTGGTTTTCCTTCCAAGTTTGGCTCTGGTTTGAGGCAGGAGAGCTCAAGCTCCTGGGTCTCGTGGGTGCCCTCCAAGTGCTGCAGGTGCATCTCATGGGTGCACAGGAGACTGGGGATCCTGCAGGCCTGAGGGTGAAGCTGAGTTTCATTTGTGTGATGAGCACTCTGGGATCTGAGGGAGAGATTATTAACACTGTGAACCCACCTCTTCTACAAGCACCACTTGGGAACCCAGAAATCATGAGGCTGGCTTGAAAAACCATCTTTTGTACAGAAGAACTAATTTCTTTTTCCTTGCTTTCTACAATTTTAATACTTCAAAGTGTGTGTGGACATTTTTAAGCTTTTTGTTTTTCCCCTCAGTATTTGGGTTGGGTAGTGAAAAGCCAGAGCAGATGTCTAAGCAAACTGTTGAACCACAGTGTTGGCATTTCAGGATCAGCTGAACCAGCATCTCTTAGGACTAACAGAGTGTAGCTGGTGTATCTCGGGGGTGGGGGTCACTAGGGGGCAGATGAAGGCCCTGTAATACTATTTTTAAGATGAAAGCTGGAAATGAGCTTTTTGTGCAGTGGAATTGAGTGTTTCTCATTTGCACAATTCCTGGAGCCGGGGCGTTGGGGAACACATGAACCATCACTTTTGCTGCTGAGAGTAATCATGCAAATCAGCAATGCTCTTCTGAGATCTTATGTTATTTGAAGGTAAGCTTTGCCCTTTCCCCTCCACCTGCATCCCTCCACCTGGGACTGGAACCAGAGGAGCACCAGTCTGAGATCTGTGCAGAGACCAGCAGCTGGAGCCGGTGACCAGAGGGACACGTTAGGCTGGGTCGAAGGGAGCCTGTGCCCAGTGCTCATTATGTGATGTCAGGGTGGTTTTCCCCATGCTCAGCTCCCGCACAGGATATTACAAAAGTCCCTTATTTACACAGCAGGCTGAGTAAAGCTGGTAAATGTTGTCATAGCTCCAGTGAAAACAATACTACCCCCAGGGGTCAGTACCGTGCTGCGGGCAGCGGAGGTGCTTTGGGCAAGGGTGCAGTCAGTGGTGGCTCCAGGGGTGTGGGTATTGCATGAGCTCCTGGGATCAGATCAGATCCTGAAGAACACTCTGCAAGGTTTGTCTCCTCCCTCCTGCGGTCCCTGCAGGGAAGAAATCAGGTGGCCAATGGAAAGTGTGAATATATGAATATATTTTCAAGCCCCTGTGAGCAGCAGGGAGTTTCACAGGAACATGTGGGTGTCCAGAGCAGTCCTGGTCTGGGCAATCTGATCTTGGTGCAGTTTGGTCCTTGTGTATTCAGGTGAGAATTTCTCCAGGACCAGGGCATTGCTTGCTCCTGACATAACTCCATGGATGCTTACAAGTTCTGAACAGAAGTGGTTGAATCTGCAGGGCAGAGGGAGGGAATCAATCTGCAGGTGTGATGTGTGTCCATGTCTTCTATGAACACACACTCCCACACAAGGCTTGGATCAGAGGAGAGCCCTTACTGGGGCCTCTTGTCACCAAACTCGTGGGAGGATTATTAGATTTACAGTATTGTCTTAGACCTGTAAAGGACACATTGCTACTGGGGCTGAGATGAGCCAGCAAGAGCCATGGCACAGCAGAACAGCCCTGTTTTGAATGCATTCTTGATTTGAATCTGTAGAAGATGATTCATTGTGTGTTTCCCTGAAGGCAGCAGAAGGTCTAAGTGGGAAAACTGCATTTTCTTGGCTGCTGTAAGATTGTCCATGGGATTGTTCATGTAATTCCCCTGGTCCCACATTTGCTCTGCACTGTGTGTCTGCATGGAATTATAAATACACAGGCAGTGCTGGCAGGCAGGTTGGAAATGTTCCTGCAGGCAGGAGAGGGGCTGTGTTAGAGGGTCCTCAGCTCAGCTGAGGTTCTGTACCTTGGGCTGATTTTTGAAGGTACAGTTTTGTCCTCTGACACTGATTCTGAATTTGGCTGTTCAGCCTCTGCTTCTGCTGTGGGATTTGTAATTTTAAATGGTCTCTGCATGTTGTAGCAGCAGGTCAGTATTGATCTCTTCAGAAGAAAGCATTTATTTTGCATTTTCCTATCAGCCAGCCGTGCATAGGCAGTGATAGTTCCTGATAATCTTTGGACATGCTTTTCAAATGCCAGCCTTTGCAATCACTGCTTAGAAGCAGGGTTTTGGAGACACCTTTACTGATTCTTTTCTTCTCCTATTCTGGGGAATTGTGTTTTGCAGCCTCAGGGTGGGCTGCCTGAGCTATCTTGCAGTCTTCAGTTGAAGACTTAAAAGGGGTATTTTGATTGAACATTGGATCCATAAGTGTCACAGCTGGAGGCCTGTGGCTTGTGCCTATGTCAGGGGCTCTCCTTGGCCATACCTGCTGGGAGCAGCCTGGGGCTGTTGGTAGGGTGAGGGCTGCAAACTCATGGTTTGAAGATCTTCCTCTGGCACTGCAGTTCCTGGGATCTGGGGGCTACACCTCAGATCTAGGTCAGCAGTGATGGTACCTGATGAGGGTGATCCACAGCTGCCTGGTTTGCCATTACCTCTTTCCTTCAGGAAGCTTGTGGATTCATCATGTGTTGGGCAGCCTGGTCTTCTAGCCAGACCAGCTCTGCCAAAGGTTCTTGGGTGACCGTGGGGGAATTATTTAATCTGTCTGTGCTTCTCTCCCCATCTTGTGAAACCCCTTCTGTCTGTCTTTTGGTCCTTAGATGAGGCAGTTTTATTAAAATACCCACTTTTGTGTATTGAGAAGGGACTTAAGCAGGTTCTGTGTATTTATTGTACCTGGACCGTATGTGGAGGAGACACAAAACGTGGTTGGCACCATGCAGAGTTAGTACTGCTCCAGGGGCATTGATCCTGTCTTTGTGCAGGGGATTTCTAGACACGAGGCACAGGTTCTTGACTGGTCGTATATTTGAGACAGAAAATAGTCTGACCCCTTGCACCCAAAGCTGGCTGCTGCTTGCTGTCATAACTCAGTTTGCAGTCATGTGTGGGCAAGGTGCTTCATTTTGGTCCTGAACAAATGTGCTCTTGTGTCTTCCTTTCCCAGACTGGCTGAACAGAGCCTTGGGAAAAAAAAAATCCTTGGAAATCTCAGGGTGGGAATTCCTGCGAGGGCTGCTGGCAAGGATTGCCATGGTGTTAGGATGTGGTTTTGCACAGTCTCCCATCAGACTTAACTCTTGGGTAGTTAACTTTGGGCTTTGCTGCTGGTCTGTGGCCCTGAGCAGCGTGACTTCAGCTGGGAAATCTTCTTGGGAAGGCAAAGGCAGGTGTTGCCCTGGGAGTGAGCAATTAGCTACCTCAGAAAAGTTGTGACTTGTAACCCGCCCACATTTTGCTGGCAGCCATCCCCATTGGGTGAGCATGAGCAGGCTGGTAGCTCTGCCTGTGCCTTATACCATCCTCTCTCATGATTCATTAGATTTAGCAGCCAGCATCCTGTGAATGCAACTGGCTGGGGTGGGGGAGGCTGGCATGGCATTGCAGCTGGGGGTGCTGGGAAGAGCTGGAGTGCCCAGGAGGGGAGGTGGTGTGGGCTGAGCAGGTCAGCCTGGCACTGCCACGGCGTTGGAAGTTTGAGCTGCACTCCAGGGATGGGTTGGTGTGAGGCTGTGGAAACAGGTGGCTTTAGGGGGGAGTAGCTGAGCAGGATCCTTAGGGTGATGTCCCTCATCCTTCAGGGCTCTAGCAAACGAGAGGACTTTGCAACCCAGCAGACTCAATGTCTGAGGAGCCCTAAAGCTGAGACAAGGAAGGTTCTGTTGCACATCAGCCTGGAGGGTCACGGGTGAGCCTTGTGCCCACATTTCCCTGCTTTAATTTGCTGCCTGGGCCCCTCCTTCTGAAAGCCTCTGGATCCTGTCCTTGTGCTGCTCCAACCCCATTGCCTCTCAGACGATCCTCTGAATCAAGGGTTTGGGCTTTGATTTAATTTCTCTCTTTAATTTTCTTTGAAAGGTTAAAGTTGATTTTTTGGGGGGTTTTGGATTTTTTTTTTTTTGCTTATTTTATATATTTTATTTGGTTTTTTTTTTTGTTTTTGTTTGGGTTTTTTTTTTTTTAATGAATGTGTTTCCCCATTGTCTCCCTCCTGCATGTCCATCTCGTACCCCTGTAGGCATGACGGCTATTCTGATGTCAGCCGCTGGACTCCCCGTGCACCTCACCTGTGTGCCGCAAGCTGCCAGCACCCATAGAGCCTCTAAAAAACACAGCTCAGTTAAGGAGGGGAGGAAAGTGTCCAAGAAAGGTAGTTCCTTGCTCAAACTCTGATATTTGCTTCCATCTGCCTTCTCTGTATCTCTCTGCACTTGTTCTGCCTACCTCCTTTCTCTTCTTGTCTCTTCCCCGTCCTCCCCCCCTCCCCGACCCTTCTTGGCTCTTCTGATCTGACTGATGGTCCCACCAAGGGGAGATGTAGGACATGTAAAATAAGCTGGTAAAGCAGACCCAGTCCTGTGGTAGCTTTGCTTGTTACCATCAGTCACTGAAGCTGGAGTAGCCCAGTTGTTTCCTCTGCATGTCAGAGAGTCCCCCTGGTCCCACTGCACCCTCTTAGGGAGCCCTGGGTGTGCCCTGGTACACACCAGGACCTTCTCTGACTTTGTGGTGGGACGAATCTGAGAGCTGAGGGGCCATCAAGGAGAACGTGTAATCCACATATGCTCTCAAGAGAAGGTTTGCTTGAGCCTGGCTTGTCATGGCTGAGTCATGGGATGAGAAGGATCTTCCAGACTAGCAGGCCCCTGAGTCATTCAGGGCTTTCAAGGTCAAATGAAAGAGGATTTGTTCACTCCACCTGTCTGGGGTGTGAGTGGAGTGCTCTCAGGTGGACATGCCCTGACAAGAAGGGCTGGGTTGCCCCAGCTCTGTTGCTGAGCTGAGCCACCCACAGGGCAGGACCTTCATTTCTCCTCTTCGTATCTCACTGGCAGCCCACATTCTCACCATGGCAGAGCCTGTGGGCTCCCAGTTTAGAGCCTGGATCCCAACCCATGTGTAGCAGCCCTGGGGCTCTGCAGGGGTAGGTGTGACTCCAGCCTGGTGTAGCTGTAGAGGTTGTTTGCCATCCTGGCACAGGTGTCCTGGGGTGGTCAACCACCCCCGACCTGAAGTGCTTCAAATAAGTGAAGGGGGGACTAGGGGTGGGAGTGTGTTTGAAGTGCAAACGCTTGTGTTTAAGAGAGGAGGAAGAGCCCTGAGGTGGAGGGGAGGAGGCCCTGCATGGCTGGGAGGTTAGCTGGTGCCAGCATCTCCTTCCTTGGAGCATGTGCTTGATGGGAAAGCGAGTCCCAAACGATGGTGGAAGGAACATAGATGTGAAATGTCGAAGGATGCATCGTGTGAAATCACATTATGGAAGGAGCTGGGAGGGGGAGATGCAAGCTGTGAGAAGGAGCAAATGTGGAGTAGGATGTGTGATGGAGGGGGAGGAGAAAGCAGGGGTGGAAGGAGAAGCAGCAAAGAACCAGAGGAGCAAAGGAAAGCAAGAGGTGAAGTAGAGGAGGTGGTGGCAGCGGGGCTGGGTGAGGGGCTGGCTGGCACACGGCGTAACACTGCTCCTGGCACAGGCAACGTCTGCACGGCCCCCAGGTGAGGCCTGGGTGGTGGGTACACCCATGAAACCGTGCCCAGGTGGAACTATGAAGGGGCCAGGCCCTCCCAGAGAAACTGCCCTCACTCTGCTGCCCAACAAGCACAGTGCCAGGGCCTGCCCTCGGTGCTGGTCTCCCGCTGCTGGTCAGTGACACGAGGCTGGCTGTAGGGTGAGCAGTGGCCATGCCACACAGCCCTGCTCCTCGCCAGGCCTCCCACCCCACGGTGCCACCAGCTGCTGCCTTCTCCTCGGTGGGCTCTGTGGGTGCCAGGCTCTGCACAGCTTGCAGCTTCTAGCCCCTCCCTGGTGGGAGATGTGGGTACAAGCAACTGGCACCCTTGCCAGGGTGTGATGTTCATAGGAGGCTGCATCTCATGGCTTCAGAGCAGCATGGGGAGAGCAGTACGGTAGAACATGGACCAAGGTGGGACCTGAGCTGGGGGCTGAGAGCAGCACTCCCGTGTCTGGTATCCCTGGGGAGCAGGGAGTGGCTGCACCCCTGCCAAGTGTTCCACACCCCAGCAGCAGCACCTCTTCTTCCATGAGGTTGCCAGTTCCTTGGCACTTGTTGCATCACCCAGGACCCCGGGCTGGGTGTGCTGGGGCAGGGCTGACAGGACTCTGCCCCTGGGAGTGCCTGGGTAGCTGGCTCATTTCCAGAGCTGTGCCCAGTGCCAGCCTAGAGAGCCAGGCTACCACCTCCCTTCCAGCTCACCAGTGCCACCTGCTGGGGCCAGGACACCTCTAGGGGAGCAGAGAGGGGATGCCAGCAGGAGGGATGGGACAGTGTCACCACGCAGCCTTTTTTCCCATCTGGCATGGCAGTATTTGTCCTCATCCTGAGCAGGACGTGCTGCAGAAGAGACTTTGCAGCTCTGCCCTTTCCAGCACTGATCCTGAACACTGCTGCTGGGAGGCAGAAGGTGCTCAGCCCCTGCTAGAAAGGAGCTGTGCTGGTGCAGCACCCCTCTGGGGTTAGGAACTTTGTTTGCAGTGCAAGTACTGGCCCTGAAGCTGCAACAGGCAGAGATGGGCCTGGTTTGTGCCCTGAATTTCTGCCTCACCCACCCTTCCCCCCCACACCCCTCCAGGAGTCTCCATCACGGAGAGCTCAGGAGCAGACCCATCGGTGTGCTGACCACAAGCACTGTGCCCATCACCACCCACCCTGGCAGCAGCTGGATCCCTTCTTGCTCCCTGTGGTTGCTGCAGACCCTGCCCCACATGGATTGGTGGGATCTTATCAGCTTGGTGTGTAGCTGGGGGTGGGAAGCAAAGCTGCTGCCTGGGGGAGCCATGGGCTCCAGGCAGGCTCGGTGTGGCATGTGAGAATTTACTCTGGCCTTCAGTGCTTTGAGGGGCCTGGCAGAAAGATGGGAACAGACTTTTTTTCATCAGGGCCTGGTAGGACAGGACAAGGTGAGATGGTTTGAAACTGAAAGAGGGAGATTTATACCAGAGAGAAGGAATAAATTGTTGATGCTTAGGGTGGTGAGAGCCTGGCCTAGGTTTCCAAGAGAATTGATCACTGCCCCATCCCTGGCACCATCCCAGGTGAGGTTGACCAGGGTTCTGAGCAACCTGCTGTGGTTGCAAATGTCCCTGCTCCCTGCAGGGGGGTTGGACTAGGTGAACTTCAAAGGTCCCTTCCCACCCAAACCATCCTGTGATCCTGTAATTAGGACTCATTAACATGGTGGTTGTTCTGGCTGATGTCTGTGGGCAGGTGAGCACTGGGCTGTGGGTGCTGCGGATCCTGGGGGAGCCATAGCCTCCAGATGGACCTGCACGAATCCTGCCAGACCAGAACGGTGCTGAGCCTCCCAAGGAGGGCTGGGACCCCACCAGCTGCCTGGGAGAGAGGCGAGCAGCTTGTCTGCCTCTCTCCGAGCTGCTTGGGCATGGAACTGGTCCCTGTGGGGCTCTCCTGCCTTCCCAGGGCCCTCAGTGAGGCTGGAGGGGGAAGGGGTTGGTTTGGGTCCCGTGCTGCTGGTCACACATGGGCTGCTGCAGGAGGAATCCCAGCTGGCCCTGCCAGCTCCCTGTATGTCTGTCCATCTGCAGCTGGGCCAGTGCCTATGTGGTGGGTGGCACTGGGGAGCCCCTTGGAGCCTGGGGAGCTGTTCCCATGGGGAACAGGCTGAGGGAGATGGGCTGTGGTAACAGGGGTGTTCTGGTCACTTGGTTATCCTGCTGCAATGCTGCGTGGGGAGAAAGCTGATTTCACCAGGGCTCCTCTCACCTTCCTGATCTCTGGGCAGCACTTCTTGAGGGGATTGAGGAGAGTAGGTCCAGCCCTTGTGCAGAGGACAGAGGTGACTGGGTGACTGTCCATGACAATAACTAGAAGCAATTGGTGTCTGGTCTGTGTAGGGCATTGAATAAAATCTGCTGCTGGCCATATGGCTTCTTTAGAGCTACAGAAAGAGGCACATTGCTGCTGCAAGCAGTTGGTTGCCGAGCAAGGATTCAAAACACATCTGTTAAATGTTGCCTGTGGAAAGCCCTCTCTTTAGAGAGCAACTTGGTATCTGCAGGGAAGAAGGGGAAGCATTAAAAAAAAAAAAGCCAAGAATGGAAAACATTCCTTCACATCCCCCATGAATCGATAGCACAGTGTTGGCCCAGCTGGTGCTAGACAGCAGCCCTTGGTGCTGCTGCTGCATTTCCAGTCCACTACTGGATCCAGGAAACCCCAGGGACTGAACAGGCTTTGATGATCGCAAGGGATGGCTGCAACAAAGAGCTGGAGGCAAATACTTTATCGAGTAGAGGGTCTGGATGAGAGTGATTTGAGTGCTGAAGCATGTTGGGCTGGTGCCGTGGTGGGTGCTGTACCCTCAGCTGCCTTCTATCTCCATCCCCCTGCTGCTGGGTGTGCTGGTCTGCCCAGGGAAGAGCCTGTCTCTGGATGCAAGCAAGGCTGCGTGGGCTGCAATACCCTGGCTGAAACCAAGTTTTCAGCATCAGAAAGTTTCCTTAGGAGAGGACATTCTGTCACTTGCTGCCGAGGACACATTCCCCTAATGCGCTGGGGCTCCCCTGCCCTTCCTCTCCCCAGGCAGCCTTGGTGGATCTAAATGCAGCAGAGTGTTACCACAGGCAGGTGACAGGAGCAGATCATGTACAACAACCCATCAGGCACAAGTTTGTGAAGGTGGTTGAAGGCTGCATCATCCTCTTTTGCCTGTCTGATTGCCCCCAGCTCCAACCTAGTGCCAGGTGGGGAGGTGATGTAATGCCACTGGCTTTGCCCAAAGCCCCTGCTGCACCCCACAGGCTCTGCAGGAGCCTTCTCACTCTCACCCAGCTCTGCACCAGGATTTTTGTCTCCTTTCAGAACCTGGACTGTTTTCAGGCAACCCATTTCTTCAATTATCTGAGCTGCTGCAGAGAGAGGAAAGTCAAGAGCAAGAGATAAGCTGAGGAGGGGGGGAGCATCTTCCATTGCCCTGTGAGGTGAATTGCTCCAGAGCTGCTTAGATCAGCTGTGCAGGTGGGAACAGGTGAATTGGGGAGTTCTGCCAAGGACTGGGCAGGTGTTGCTGCTGGTGTAACACACCCTCTCTGCCCACTTCCCTTGCTGTCTTCACCACCTTGGCTGTGCATCTTTTTGGCGTTGTTTTCTCCAGCTCATAGCCAGAGGAGACGAGAAGGTCACTTCAGAAAGAGCTACCTGGAAAACACAGTTCAGATGGAAAAGGACCTGATGGTCAGACTAGCAGGCAGCCTGGGATCCTCAGGAATGAGAACATGGTGGTCATCATGATTGGGAGGTCATGGAAGCAGATGGAGATATAGTGGATAGCAGCTAGCCCTGCTCACATGGTCCTCTCCAACACCTGCAGGGCAGAAGAAGCTGAAGCCTTCAACTCTATGTGACCACAAAGGTCTCTTGCAATTGTAAACCAGAGCCTGGTTCCAACTGCCATGTGTGTAAAGTGCCACCCTGTGTTTCTTGGCCTGGAGCAGGGACATCCCAGAATAGTGTCTGGGAGGGCTCCAGGCACAACAAGCACTGAGCTAAGCCCTGACAATGAGCTGAGACAGCTCAGACTGATCACACCTCCTTGTGACTAGCTGCTCCTGATCCGCCGTGGGTGAACAAGGTCCCAGCAGAGAGGATTCCGGGACACATTTTCTCTCCTTTTGGAGAAGACAAGGAGCCACATTGCCTCAAAGCAGCTCCTGGCAATGCTGAGCTCTTGGCGTAAGAGCTGGAAGGCTGAGCCTTGCCCAGCTTCCTGTTTGTCTCCTGTTCTTCTTGTGGCAGGTCATGGAAATGCTTTGCCAGGGATTCTGGGAATGCCCCTAAAGTGGGAAGCAGGAAACTCTTGTTGCTGTATTGCTCTCTGGCTTAATGCTTATTTTATCCTGTTACTACCTTCCTGAGGAAGGGTTTCCAGAGGGTGATCCACCCCCAGCCTGGATCTGCCTGAAATGTTGGGCATCTCTCCTGCCCAGCACTGGCACTGCCCTTCACCTGGGTTCTTTTTCTTTTTTTCTTGCTCTGTGTGCTCATCCCTTCCACCTGCTGTTACTGCCAGAATTACATGTTTCAGGATGGCCAAGTATCGCCTGCTGAAAATTACTCATCTTCAAGCTTCTGTTTTCATTTAGAGGAGTCCAGCTCCCAGTTCATCAGTCTTCCTTAACTAAGCAGCTTCCCACCCACCTTAGTGCTCTACCTGGCTCTCTGCTGTTGGCCCCAGGCTGGTTTCCCTGCAGTGAAGAGGCATTTTTTCCCTGGTTACATCTCAGGACCACCTCGTGCTCTCTGTTGAGGTGGCCCCACAGCACTAGCAGATTGCAGAGCTGGTGTTCAAGGGAAACAGGGGCTCCTCTGATGCAGGGTCTGTGCCCTCCAGGTTTTGGGCTGCCCTCTACTCAACACAGCTCCTACCCCTTCCTGCTGGTGACAGAAGTTGCTTTTCTGAGATGGCAGAACAGCTTGGTGGTGGCTCCGGTGTGGCCATCTCTTGGTGAACAGCTTTTTCAGCCACAGGGGCAATGCTTGTGATGCCTTCATCCTCCTTGAAACACTGAAGTGGGTGGGGAAAGCTGAAGGTGAGTGTCCTGCAGCTGCACCTCCTGCCCTGATGTTGTTGCACACAGGGATGCTCTCTGTCTGCCAGGCAGTGAGGAGATTGGAGTAGCAGGAATCTCTGTGCAAAAGGTTTAGACTGGACATTAGGTTGGGGTTTTTTTTCCAACAGAGAGTTGTCAGAGCCTGGCACAGGCTGCCCAGGGAGGGGGTTGAGTCACCATCCCTGGATGTGTTTAAGGGTTGTTTAATGTGGTGTTGAGGGACATGGTTTAGGGGTGAACTTTGTAGAGTAGGGTTAATGGTTGTACTCAGTGATTCCAAGGGTCTTTTCCAACCTGAATGGTTCTGTGGTTCCATGAAAAGCACAGTTGGTGTCCTACGGTGGAAGGACACCAAAAAGGAGCTTGAGAGCAAAGCTCTTTGGGTTACAACTCCCTTGTGAGGCCAGGAGTGTGGGCCGTGGGTGCTGGTGGCCTGTCTGGCTGCTGCCACCAGTTCCTTTGCTCCTGGCTTTCCATCCCAGCCCTGGCTGTCCATGCTGGGGAGCAGAGAAGGAAGAGCTGCATCTTTGCCAAGCCATTCCTCACAGCTCTGCTTTCCCCCAGCTCCCCCTAAAGCAGATATGGGAAGGAAGGGTAAGGTTCCCTCTGAGCCAAGTGACACGTCTCTCTTCTCCCTCCTGCCAGCTGGAGTTGTAAGGTCACTCGTGCAAACGTTTACTTTCCTTGGGTGGTGGAAAATCCCGGCAGCCTGTGGCAGGCCTGGTGACTGGCAAGGAGCTGCCCTCCTCTCACCCAGGGCTGGGTGCTGTGTGGAGCCCCACAGTGCTCCCTGGCTTCAGCCAAGCCTCACTGGGCAGCTCCACACAGCTGGGCTGCAGCTGAGGTGACCCCTGGTGCTGTTGGTGGTAACTTGCTCTGGGTGTTGGAGGATGTTTGTTGCTGCTTCATCTCATCATGCCTCCAAGGGGGACCAGGCTGTTGGTGCTGGGGTGCCTGTGCCTGGGTGGGTGGGTGGGTGAAGTTCAGGGACTATATTTAAGAAAATGTGGAGATAACAGCATCGTGTGCTGCAAACAGGTACCAGTTAGGAAGCTGATTTGGTTTGTACACCCTGTGACTTGCTCTGTGTCTTTCTGAGCACATGGAAGCTGAAAAGGAATGGTCCTGTTCCATGTTCAGGATGAGAGACTTGTTCTGCTGCACTTGAAACAGGACCTGAAGCTCAGTGCATTGCTGGGTCTCCTTGTTAAGTGCCAGATGGAGGTTGTGGGGACATCTTTTCTCCTTTGACAGCACAGATGATGTCATCTCTACCCCACTGAGACCAGAGCATCCTTGGGTTGAGTTTGAGCCTAGCTGGGCTCTGGTGTGCACAAAGAAAGGCCAGCTTGGACCTGGCTGGTGTCGCCAGGGGGATGTGGGGAGAACTGGAGCACAGCAGCTACAGGCAAATCCCTGGGTGTCCCAGGGCACCCATATCTGCGAGGGGGTTCTCCCATCCACATCACTTGTGGTCCTGGTGGTAGCCACTTCTGGCAGCAAAGCCTTCGCAGAGCTTTTAGGGATTGGTTGGAGCAGCTTCTCCCCCTCTAACCCTGACCTTTCTCCTTGGCGTCCTGGCCAGTGACTTGCTTGTCTCCTTCTCTCCAGCTCACCCTGCATGTGCCCATCATTTCTCATGGGGTGTCTGATCTCTTCTGCTCTTTCTCATCTCTCTCCTTGTGCAGCGATGCCAACGGAGCCAGAAGCAGTGGTGAGGAAGTACCTGGAAGAGCTGAAGGGCACTCCTCCTGAAGAGGTGAGAGGCCAGAGAAGCAGCTCCAGCTGGCCCAGTGGCATGTTCACTGGTGCTTCAAAAGCCGTGGTGATACCTGAGGAACATCCTTCCTTGGGCATCCTGTGTGGTAGATATTGCTGCTTGCAGAAGCACCACTGACATTGGATGGAGAGGTCTCAGCACTGCCTGAAGCCCACATGGGCTAACTAGTCCTTGTCAGAGGACTGATGGAGAAAGAACTACTGGAGAGAGTCCAGCAGAGACTCTGAAGATGCTGAGGGGCCTGAAGCATCTCTGTGCCCAGTACAGGCTGAGAGCCCTGGGGCTGTTCAGCTGGAGAAGAGCAGCCTGAGAGAGGATCTGATAATTGCTGAGCAAGAACTAAAGGGCCCCCGGGAGGCAAGAGGATGGGGCCAAACTCTTGTCAGTGGTGCCCAGTGACAGGACAAGGGGCACCAGGCACGAACTGGGACCCAGGAGGTTCCTGCTGAGCATGAGGAGAAGCTTTAGTGTGAGAGTGTCTTGGTGCTCATTGGGGTCAGAGATCAAAACACTGCCCTGGAGCTGCTCTAGAATCAGTTCTCTGTTCCCACTAACCCCTCTATCTCCTCTGGCAGATAGCAGTTCCCTTCCTGTGCTGTCCATTAGGTGGTGGAGTGGGGTTATTACCCCCCTCCTCCTCACACAGGAGACCTGTCTCTGTGCCCATAAACCTCAAAGGGAAGGGTTACTGTGGAAGGCAAATCTCCCTGAAGCATCTCCTTGGTGGCTTCCTCAGTGGGTCAGTCCTCCTGGACAGCCTGTGCTCGAACTACAGGGTGGTTTTCTTCTTTCTCTCCTGGGCTCTAGGACTGTATCATCTGCATGGAGAAGTTGTCCTCCCCCTCGGGCTACAGCGACGCCTGCGAGGGCAGCACCATCAAGCCAGGGGCTGTTGGTCGCCTGAGGAACTGCCAGCACTCCTTCCACATGCTCTGTGTGCTGGCCATGTACTCCAACGGGAACAAGGTACAAAGCTGGCCCATCCCCACCAGGTCTCTGTGCCCAGGAGACTGGGCTGTGGAGCTCTGACATGTCTCTCTCCCCGCAGGACGGGAGTTTGCAGTGTCCCTCTTGTAAAACTATCTACGGAGAGAAAACTGGTACTCAGCCCAAAGGCAGGATGGAGGTTTCCACCTTCTCACAGTCCCTCCCCGGTCACAAGGACTGCGGGACAATCCAGATTGTTTATCACATCAGCAGAGGCATCCAGGTGAGCACAGCATGGTCACGGGAACAGCTGCTGCTGGGAAAGCCTCCCAGACAAGGGAGGGCTGGCAGGGCAGCCTCAGGTGCCTGGAGCCAGCAGCTGTACTGGCTGCTCCCCAGTGTGTGGGTGCCAAGAGTTAGGTTGGGCTGGACTGGTCACCAGACAAGTGACAGGACATTGGGTGACTTGGGACTCCTTCATGAAAGATATTTTCCCAACTGGGGTTGCCCCAGGGTCTATCTACAACAGCTTCTCACCTGCAGGAAAGACTCGTGTCTGTAGTAAGCAGGGAGGAGACTCAGCTCGTGTTCATGAGGTGGGAGGTTTCAGTGAGGTTTCGTTGGGTGCAGTGTGCTTTCAAAGGTTGGAGCTGGGTGGTCTTTTTAGGGTGTCATGGAAAAAGTTGTGTTTTGGGGCTGTCTCCCCCAGAACTGAGAGCTGGTTTTGTATCCCAGCATGGGACCACTCTGGGAGGACCCATGATAATCGCATATCCCATAAGAGAAAGTCAGATACTTCATACTCCTCAGCACCAACATCTTGCTTCTTTTACACGGAAGATCTGGTTTGAGTTGGGCCTATCTCAAATCCTGCTGCTGATCCTAAATCCTGCTTCTGAACTTACCTGAAGATGGCCATGGCCATGCCAAATCTGTCTTCTCTCTTTCAGGGCCCCGAGCACCCCAACCCTGGGCTGCCATACACAGCAAGAGGCTTCCCCCGCTACTGTTACCTACCTGACAACGAGAAGGGCAGAAAGGTGATGTATCCCACCCTGAGAAGGTCACCTCTCAGGTTGCTGGCTCTTCCTATCCCTATTTCCTGGGTGGGTGTGTCTGTTTCAAATTGTGCCAATATTTGTCAAGTCCTGGAAGACCAGCACATGTAGGTAATGGTCCTTCCCATCAAGGGTACACCACAGTGGTAACTTGGAGGTGAGGGAGATCCCTTCAGGTCTTTGGTTTCCTCATTCTGCAGCAGGGATTTAGGTTGTTGAGCTTCTGGCAAGCTGCTTTCATGGGTCAAATCTCGCAGCTGCTGAAGGCCACCTTTTGGTTTTTTTCTTTTCACCACTAGGTCCTGGAGCTCCTGAAGGTGGCCTGGAATCGACGCCTGATTTTTACAGTGGGCACCTCCAGCACCACCGGCGAGAGCAACACAGTGGTGTGGAATGAGATCCACCACAAGACAGAGATGGACACAAACCTGAGTGGCCACGGCTACCCCGACCCCAACTACCTGGACAACGTGCTGGCGGAGCTGGCTGCACAGGGTGTCACTGAGGACTGCCTGAGACAGTGAGCCAGGGCACGGGAACCTGGCTGTGTCCTGCACCCTGGGGACCCACCTCCTGCACTTACTCCTGTGCCTTAAGTGCCTGTGTCTGTCCACTGAGCAATAACACTGTTGTGTGGGAGCCCCACCTGCTCTTCCCCATCTCTTCTTTGGGAGGGAAGGGGATTTTTGTAGAAGCCACACTGCTGGCGACCGGCTAGGACCATGGTTCTGAGGTGACAGATCCCCTCCTGAAGGCAGGACCTTGCCCTGGCAATGTTTGGGAACACAATGGGGAGAGGGGAGCACCAGATTTTCTGGAAAGCAAAGGAGCGGCTCCTGGTCTTTGAGGGACCACTTGCAGTGAAGCCTCTTCCTCCCTGTCCCTGTATCTCTGCAGGGTTGTCACAAACCTGTCATTTCCCCAGCAAGCTGCTGATTTGCCTTCTAGCTGCCTGAGAGCTTGGGGTGCCTCCCTGCTGGGTGGCCCTGGCTGCGTGCCCAGGCTGCTCCATGGAGCTGGGGACACTTAATCCAGGTGGAGAAAGGAGGGGCAGCTCAGCTCTGCTGGAGGGACACCCAGCTCTAAGGAGGCTGGGGATTGCAGCCAGTTTGTGTTCAACCCTCGGGAGTCCTAGGGGTTTGTGGTGCCAGCAGAGGTGACCCAGCAGTGTCTGTGCTGGGGTAGGTCACATGCCCCTGCTCTTGCTGCAGGCTGCCCTCCCCTCTCCTGTCCTCAAGCCCTTCTGGCAGCACCTCTTCCCTCAACTCTCTCGGGTGAAATCACAGCAGTTTGGGGTTCCTCATGCCCAGGGAAGCATCTGCCAGGGAGGCAACTGTTCAACCACTTTGGGCTGCTGGTGCCACCAGGTGGTGGCTGTCACCATTGTTCCCAGCTCTGTTGCCAGTGGAGGGTGGCAGCCAGACCAGGCTGCTGGCAGAGCTGCTCTTTCCTGTGCGATGAGCTCTGCCTGTTTGGAGGGCTGGCACCGTGTGAAGGGGATATTGTCCCAATCCTGGTGGCCTTGCTATGTCTTGTTCCCAAGCTTCTCATCACCTGGTAGATAAAGCCTTTCTAAGAGCAGTTTGAGGCTGTCCTGGGACAGGTTGAGCCTTCTGGAGAGCCAAACCAGGCTGTGCCAGAGCAGTTTGGTGCCTCGGGCATTAAGCTGCACCTCATGGTAATGATTTGTCACCTCAGGGTCTGGACCTCTGGCTTCTTCTGTCTGGGTTTGTCCCTTCAACCAGTTAGAATGACCACAGCACACCCTCAACTGGGGTATAACTGGGGTCCTGCTGAAGAACAGTTAAGTTGGTTCTTGGCAGAGCAGCTGGACCCTCCCCTCGGACCCACCACCTGAGGACATGTCCATGGATTGAGGGGGTCTCCATGGATCGAGTGGCCTCACCCCCCCCCCCCCCGGGGGGAGGGGGGTTTTGGGCCGCGGGGGGGGGGGGGGCGGGCGTCGTGGGGTGCCGGGTGGCCCCGT
>JAOEGS010007896.1:0-15613 GCA_025447755.1 Corythornis vintsioides
CCCTGGGCAGCCTGTTCCAGAGCTCCGTCACCCTCACTGAGAAAAAATTCTTTCTTGTGTTGACCCTAAACCTCTTGGGCTCCAGTTTGCACCCATTGCCTCTCGTCCTGTCATTGGATGAGTTATCTTTTTGTCCAAATGTGTGCAGCCTCTGAGACCATCTGGGGCAACAACATTTAAGAGACAAAGCTCATTTTTAATACTTCTAGTTTGGCCAAAGGCTGGGAACATTAAATACTAGGAAATCGCCATGAGAGGTCAGTGTGTTTGCCCACATCTGCAGTTAACTGTGGAACTCCTTTGTCCTCAACAGCTGAAAACATCCTGCACACTTGAGTGTGCTGTTGGGCAGTAATACTGTCTATAGCTATGAGCATAAAATATGACTCAGGAGAACAACTCTGCTTTATGCTCCTGAGCACAGTTTGTTCCCCCTTTTTACTGGAGCAGCATATTTGTACCCATCCATTGAAGTGTGAGCAAGCCATTTCTAATGGCTGTGCATTTTCCTGCTCGCTGGCAGTTACTTTTCTTTTTGTTGCTTTGCACAGAAAATGGAGTTGCTTTTCATTTCCCTCATGCAAAGAGACATTTGTGTGTGTATGTGTGTGTGTGTTTAAAAACTGGCTTTAGATTTTGCAATCTCTCCTGAACCTTTCCAGATTATAGCTGCTGCTGCTTATGTCTTGTGGCTTCATTTACCTTGTTCAATGCTCTTTGAGTAGTTTTAGGCACAGTGTAAGTGCCCTTCACCCAGCCATGCACCAAAGAGTGGCCTGGGAGGTGGTGATACGGGCTGGGATACAGGTCTCCTCTGTATGGTTGCATGTTCCTGCTGTATTTCCACTGCAGTTCAGACTCTCCCAGCAAAAGTACTTGCTGGCAGGGCTGTGTCCTCAGGAAGGAGAGTTTGGAGCTGTAGCTCTCCTTGCAACAAGGAGAGTCTCCTTGTAGCTTTTTCCTCCTTGATCAGGCCAGGAGTAAAGCAAGCAGGAGATGCATCTAGTGAGCACCTGGCAGTTTCATGCTGTTTGTTTCCAGCTCCAGATGGATGCCTGAAGCTGTCGTCTTTCCCTGCAAGTATTTTCTGCTCAACTGTTTACATATCAGTGATTTGTTTTTTAATGTTACCTGTGCCTCTAAGACAAGTGGATTTATTGATTTGATGGTACAGATGGACACGTGTAGACCAAGGCATTAATGAAAGCAAGTCATACACACACAATGAGTGTTTCTGGTATTTAAAATATCTTTTCTGGAGTGTGGAATAAAAAGATTATTTCTGGCACTAGAAGTGCTTTGCTGTTAACTTTGCAGTGGCCAGCCACCTGCCAGGGACTGCTTGTGTCAGAGTGGAAGCAGCAGCCAGTGAGGGGGATTTGAATTGTGTTGTGGTATGTTTTGAAGGCAAGCTCTGCCAGCTGCATTTTAGCAAGCTGTCAGGATTTTCTCCAAGTTTGTGGTTTGAGGGCAGCCATATAGTCAGGCAGTGCCAAGGCAGATGACTCAATCACGTTGATCTTTTGTTGCTGTCTCTGGATTAAAGTAAATTTCCTCTTTAAACACCAGCCTATGTCTAATTTAAAGCTGTCTCTCATCTTGCTGATAGATTGTTTTCTCCTGCCCCCTGTGAGTGCAGAGATGTGCTCCAGAGCACCCAGGCACCCAGCTTCTGAGGAAAGGAAACACACATGGTTTGCTTTCCCAAGACTATTGCCTGACTGGTGAAACCACAGTGGGGCTTCTGCTCTCCCAATGTAGCATCCCAAGTCTCCCCATACCTGTGGCTCCTGAGACAGGGTGGGTCCCACTCTCAGGTGCAATGCTGTCATAGATCTCCTCTACTAGAAAGGGCTTTGCTTTAGGACTGGACTAAGAGCAGGCTACTGGGTGCCTATGGACTGGAGATATAAGTTTATGCTTAGCTCTAAACTCAGGAGGAACAGGGATAATTGGATGCTCCAGGGTAAACTTGTTTTGAGGCTTTAGTGACTTGCTTGTGGCCACCTAGCAAGACTGGCAGAAATACACTGGAAATACAATTTGAGAGGAGCTGAACCTCTCAGATGTCTGCACTCCTGGTATTTGGTGAAAATGTGCAGGCTTTGCTGGTTTAAAATGTTTTTATCCAGCAAAAGAGAAGCATCACTTAAAAGCAGTGGTGAAATTGTTCTCCAAGTACAGCTTAATGGCTCAGTTCCAGCCCCAATCTGGACAGCTAACTGCTAGTGGCAGATGAGGAACTGTCTTCCACATCTCCTTTGGTCTGCCCTTGTCCTGACTTTGGCAGGAAAAATGCAGCTTACTTAAAGACTTCAAAGATGGCTGAAATGTTGTGATTAAAAAAAAAAAATGTAACTGTCTGCTTTTCAATCCCTCCCACCCAAATATTGCAGCAATACTTCCTAATGAGAAACAATTCTATCTCAAGTTAAAATGAAACAATTTTTATTGTTTACACAAAATGTGTCAATCTAGGAAGACATCAGGCATATGCTTACAGGGATAATGTATGAAAAATCAGTTCTCAGAACTGTGCCTTGCAAAGGAAGAGGACAGATACATGTGTTTCTAGGCATATTCTAGAGCTGGATGTGTTTGCTTTTCATTTGTCATAAATGCAGAGACTGGCAGCACAAAGTACTAATACAGTATAAGCTGGAACATACACTTGTCTCCAGTAGATGTGGCATGAGTCCTAAAGTCTACTGGATGTTTCATGTTGGTGACCAGTGAGAGCTACTGCCTTGAAGTGACCTGTAGAAGGGATCTGATGCTCCAGTATTTTTTTCCAATAGATTTACCATTCTCTTGGTATTCAAACAGAAAACTCTTTCAGTGGTGAAAGCCCAGTGTCTTTCAGTGACTTTCCTTATTAACAAGGTCATATTCCCTCTTTTTATCTTCCCTGCAATTACAAAAATGTGTTACAGTGATGTAGCCTTTGTTTTTAGATGTGTTCTAATGCATCTGCTGTATGTTATCTTGTACTGAATATTTGTTGCAGGCTGAGCTTTAATGAGTTAAGAATAATCAACAGAACTCTAATAAATTTGTCTTTCTAATTTACTGAAAAAACCCAAAACCCAACATTTACGAAGTCTTATTGCCACAGTCAAGAGAAACTAAAATAGAACAAATAAAAAAAGCTGTGTGTATTAGGTATGAAAACATAACATAAAGTCATGGGAAGAAGTTTATAGAGGAGATTTCCTAGAGAATATTCATCCACATTGTAAAACCAATGATAAATTTTGCTGTATCTGGCAATAATTATGACACACTCTGCTCTTATTCAGTATTCACCCTGTTAATCTTGGGCAACACTTACTCATTCCTGAGTTCTCCCACATACCAAGATATGAATCTGCTTCTCATGTAAACAGTCAACAATCTGAAATTGCTGCAACACACCATCATGGGCTTGATTCAGGAGCTGTTTTTGTTTGATTTTTTTGTTGTTGTTGTTGTTAAGAATAAAGAAGCCAAGATGGATCAAAATCCATTTAGTCTCTGGTACTGGACTGGTACTGGCTCCTGCTGCTTGCCCCTTTGTTTAGACTTGCATGCTCTGAAGTTTCAGAAGTAATAGCCACCACCCATGTGTATTTGCCTTAATTCAAGAAACTTCTTAAATGGATTTTGGGTATTCCATTTTCCTTTGCTTTGCTGGGCACAAGTGGGTTTGACTTTTCTCTGGGCTTTGCTGTCCCTGGTTTCTAAAATCATGTTATAAGGTGTTGCTGATTCAAATCATCATGTCAGTGGGTGAGTCCAGCTGTCCCCCTTTACCAGCAGTGCTCTGCTTCAGGGGGTTACAGAAAGAATCAAACTCTTGTGCTGAAGATAAGGAATTACAAGTGCAAGTATTATTATGACAATTGATTTTGATTGTTGGTGTTGTGAAAATATATATGCAAATACACCTCAGTGCCCTTAATACTATATGCCTCTGTTGAGCTATGGAATGGTCAATGTGCCTTTTGTTCACAGTACTCACAGACATAAAAGCAGCTACAGCTCTCTTGTGATCATCAGCAAGGAGCTATGTTCAGGTGTGAAGTTGTCTGTGCCTGAGTAGGTGACAAGTGGACATGTGGGAGCTGGAAGGTGGCTGTTGATGGAGGCATTTGCGTTTAGGAGGGCAGGCAAGACCACTTTCCTAGCCACATATTCATATGTATTCCTTTCCTGAACTCAAAGCTTTACAGCTCTTCTTGGTGAGCTGGTGACAAATGATGTGTTTCCACTGCCAAGCAGGAGCAGGGGGTCCCTGGAGGAGAGGAGAGGTGGTTTGATACTGTTATAATGACCCCCAGCGTGGCTGGAGGCCAGCGGAGGGCGCTCTGGCTGCCATTGAGCTTCCACATACTGGGTCATTGTTCCCTGTTTGAGTATATTTTGATCTGGATGGCTTCCCTGATGCTGATGGGTGAAGGTAGCCACTAAAAACTAAGTGATGTCTGTTTATACTCCTTTTTTTTTTTTTTTTTTTTTTTTTTCTTTGATCAGTGGACAGGGTGTAAATGGACTTGTTAGTTGGTTGTTTGGGAGATACCTAAGATACCTATTTTCTGTACAAATATTTGCCTAATTAATATCACATTATTAAGTCATCACTCAGGGAGCTAAATTAGTGCTGTAGCACATGTGCAGATGTACACAAAATACAAATGACAGAGGATAGTGGAGGCAATTAGTGTCCAAATAACCTGCTGGCTCAAAATCGCTCATTCAAGTGAACAGCTTCAAGTAAGATAAATGTCCAAAAGTTCATGAATGATTCATTAAAACAAGGGAAATAAATCCAATGAAGCATTCAATCACAATGAATAATTCATGGCACTCTAATGTGTTGAGGAGTGCTATTTAAAATATATGTCCCAGGCTTATAATTCATAAACCTGGCAAAAAAAGTGATCCAGAAAGAAAGTATATTATTTATTCCAAAGCCAAGGGTTGGTGCTGCCATCATATAAAGTGAAATCTCTTAGTGAGTTCAGATGCAAGCCTTGGTATTTCATACTTCTTCAATAACTAAATATCTTCCTGCAGAGATAAATTGTTAAAGCTCACATCAGATCAGATCCCAGAAAAGCTATAACCACAGTGGAGCAAAAGGTATGGAAATTTCAAGTGTGTGACTTTCAATATCATAGTGCTCTCTGGGAGAGCCTGAAATTTGTTCAGCCTGAGGCATCTCTCCCCAAACCTCTGTCATCTGTCACACCAAGGCAGCAGACAGCAGGGAAATGGGAAGGGAATAAGACACTGATATGAGGACAGTGCCATGTCATTTAAAGAGTTAGAATCTGAGACAGAGTCTTGTTTTTGGGTGGGTGACTGTTTTTTTTTCAATTCAATCTCTTCATTCTTTGGCCACTATGGATATATTTTTTTTTTTTTTTTTTCCTTGCTATCCTGAAGATCAGCAAATTATTGAGAGGATGTCTGGTGACATCTCAGCCCTGCAGCACTGTGTCTGCCATCCCTGACATGTGATGCTGACAAGGTGTCTGAGTCTGTTTCACATTAACACTTTCCATGTGCTTTTGTACTGCTCCATATTTTCTCCAACATTGATGTAATCCTTTAACTATGGGTATCTTCTTTTCCATTCAGAGAGGACCTAGATATAAAGATTCCAGAGGCACCAGTGACCCTGCTGCTAGGGAAAGGGAGGGGTTTGGGCACTGCACCATGGGCCTGACAGTGATGAGAAGTCACCTGGAGGGAGCCAAAGGGGCCTCCTATCATTGGAGATCAGGTATGAAGAACTGTTGAGGATGTCTTTGCATCTTCCTTGCTCCTCTGTAAGGTGCCCATGGGTCCCATCTGCAAAACCTCCCACTAGTTTTCCTGAGCACTGTAAAAGCCCTCAGTGAGGGATCCACTCATTTATAATCATAGCACCTCAGCCAGGTCATTAAAATGTTCCTTCCCACTGCTGCCAAGCTAGGGGGAAAAACCAACCTTTTGTATTCACCATTTTCCTCCCCTGTAGCACTTCACAGATGGAAACGAGAACAAGAGACAGAAAATGTTCCTGGAGGTAAAGAAATAAAATGCAGCCATGAACCATCTTCTTGTCAAGACAGTTTGAGCTTAACCTCATCTCCCTTAGGCGAGCCTGTGTGGTTCCTGTTGCTTTGGTGAGTTTGCTTTGCATTTGGGTCTATGTGAGATGGGAAGGATGACTCATATTTTACAGTTCCAGGGAGCAAATATGGTGCCTTTTGTATCATAAATTAAAAATACATGTTTAAATTGAATTAAGTAAGACATGAAAGATGATCCTACCTCTGTTCAAAGGGTTGGCACTGTGATAATACGGAAACCTACAACACCAGATGTAAAAATAGCTGTCATATAATGAGCTCATCTGACTGGCCTTAAAGAAAGATAAATGCTGCACTTGCTGTCCTGCTAATGAAGTAATAGTGTTACTTAGTATTGATCTGTGGAATGTTTAATCTTAGTTAAAGGGGTGCAGCCTGAGAAAGCAGTGTGGAGGGATGCTGGGAAGAGATCAGGTTTAGTTTTCTTGGGGTGATTTCATGCTCTGTAATGCTGGTAGACGAGCAGGTAAAAATTTTCCCTTGAAGCAGGAAGATTACATAAATGAGGATGATTTTTAGGCATGATTTAAACAACTGCATGTGCAGCCATCTTTTATACTAGGCACTGTGCTGCCAGGTTTTAATTTCAACTGAAGACAAGCAGTGCCTACAGCATCTCCCCAGCACCTTTCCAAATTGGGTGGGCTAGAGCAGTGCAGAGAACACTGCTGTGTTTGAGTTGGTGTCACTGGGGTGGCACTTCCCCATAGAGATGCTGCCAGCTGAGGATTGCTGCCAAGCTCCCTATGTAGGTGTGGAGTGAAATCTCCCTGAGCCCAAGGACCTCTGCCGCAGTCCTTCTGGGAAAACAGGGGTAAGAAACAGTGCTGGCTCAGGCCCTTCAATCAGTTTTGGGTTGTTTTTCCTTCTCCACAGGCCACTTTTCTTTCAATCCATTATCTTTTCCCTTCTGGCCTTGACAGGATAAAGTAAGGGTTTATCACAAGGCTTCCCAGAGCTACCACTGCCTTCCAGCCCTACAGAATGGGTGCTGTGAGCCAGAGCAACAGCTTTTTCCCCCTCTAATTGACAAGTGCTGATAAGCCAGTTTCCCTGAACTCATCCTCTCTCACTTAGGTTTCCTCCCACACTGTTTTTTTCCCTCCTTTTCCCTGTGTGGGTGATCCAGCCCTGGCTCATTAGGATTTTCAGTCGAGCCAGAATCATCTCATTATTTGAGGCTGTAAGCTGGTAACAAAGCTTGTTCCCCGTTGTGCTCTCACCTTTGATTCTGTGTGCTGGATCTCATCACTTTGTGCCAAAGCTTCATCTTTGCAGCTCACTGCTGCGGGTTATTTGTCAGGCACAAAGCCCCTTCTCTAATTGCATGGCAAGTTTAGGGGTACACAAGCCCAAAGCTGGAATACGTGGAAGTCATGCAGGCTCATGCCTGGGACTTGAAAACCAAAGTTGCTGGAAGGAAGGCAGCTGCTGCTGCTTTATTACTCTTTAAAAGCCATCAGTGACACAGACACAGCACTGGTGAAACCAGAAGAAAACTGTGGGACAAGCCCAAGGTCTTTAACTGCTTTGAACTTGTTTATGAAAAACAGCACCTTTGTTCTTGTGGTTAAGATGATACAAATCACCAAGGAGCTCTTTTCACTGTGTGACTCAAGACTATGCCAAGATAAGTTCATAAATGCTGGTAGATGGGATTTATACGTGTGATGGTGAAGGTGAGGGAAGTTTTAACCTGCTTTATGAAAATTCTAAAGTTAAAAAAGAACAGATGATTCTCTGAGAAGCTGGTGAGGTTCTGGCTTTGTTGCTCTGTTGTGGAATGAGATGACCAAGTAGTGCTGATGTCCTACTGCAGCCTGAGGACCTTAACAGGATCTTTCTCCTGTGGAATGGCATATGCTGATACATTGGACCTCTCTTCTCCTTCCTAATGGTCAATTTCAGTTAAATTGATTGCAAAGTTATTTGGAGGGGACAAGCAGCATAGTTTCCTTGGGAAGCAAAGGGAAAAGTGTGTTCTGATAATAATTGGCAATAGATAGGAAGTCGAAATCTGTGTTGAATTCTTTTTCCTAAGTCCTCTTTTTTGCTAATAAGCAGGCATTAAAGATCCAGACCTATTTAAAATGGTCCAGTATCGAGAAATTGATTTAAAAACCGATCAAATGGCACAATAGCCCCGAAGTGGTAAAATGAAACCATTATAATTCTGACTTAAATTACTCTGCTCTAATCAGCAAATTAGGGCTCAGCTAAAGTGTGATCAGTTTTTATTAATTTAGTAAGTTATGGTGCAAATACACTTTTAAGTGGCTTACCATTAATTATGCTAAACCATTCCAGTCAGTGATTAAATTTACATTTGAACACACAGAGGTTTAATTATGTTGGTAGTAAACTGTTTTTGTGTTAAACTAGTTTAACTCTAAGGATGTGCAGGTTTGGCTCTACCTGATGCTTTTATAGACCTGGTGGTTCCGTGACCAGCTTGGAGGTCCTCAGACCTGTGAGCTCTGCTGACCCTTGGGGTGCTGGAGAAAGGGAAGAGCTGAGCATGCTCCTGAACACTGGGGACTGCCCTGCATGGAGAGGGTGACACATGAGGGCCTCATCCTGCCCCTGGAGCTCTTGGAGCGTGAACTGCAGTAGGTAAGGCAGGGCCACAGGGTTGTTTTTAGGCAGCTCACTCCAGCAGAGTGCTGGGAGGACCAGCGGAGCATGTTGACCTCTGCTGCCCCAGGAGAGTTAGCAGGGCTTGCTGGTGTCACTCTTTGGATACAGTACTGGAAGCTATACCAAGCATGACCATTGTCATTCATATGTGAATCACATCAAATACTGATCTTAAAAAGCAAGTGCAAAATTGATGATCTTGAGCTGGAGAGTTTTCATATTTCCATTTTCAGTGTAAGAAACATCTCTGATGGAAACACCTAAGGGTATTTCCATTCACTACTGCTGCTGATTCCCCTTATGTATGATGGTTGTGTACTTGCACACACCTTGCTGAAAGATGTTTCCTTTCCATGATGCTGTAGTTGGCTTTCTCCACAATACCAGCATTTCTGGAGGATGTGAAGGCAGTCTCCCATGCTAGCAGCTTGTCAAACAGAATTCAGTGTGCCAACTGATGCTGATGTAGATAGGCTGGGATTTTTTTGTTATTGTTTCATTGCTTAGTTTAGCTGGAAACAGACATGGCTTTCTGAATGCCAGTGTAATGGGTAAGTATAAATGCTCCACTCACACAAGTTTCTAGGCAAAAAAATAAGTTCTTGAGGGTTTTCAGACAATATGGGACAAGCTGGAGACAAGCCAGCTGCTACTGGTACTGTTCACCAGTATAGAGCAAGAGTATTTTTGTCTGTGAGAAGGACAGGTTGGTCAAGAGGTTATAGTAGAAATTACTCAGGAAAACATCCTTCTATGGCAAGGAAATCCTGTATTAGGCTATATGTGGTTTATAGCAGACAGGTCTGCTTGCAGGCTCTCTGATAAGAGGTCCTATACCCTACTGAAAGCTGGTGAGCTAAGTGACCAATCTTTCAGACTTGGGGTTTGTTTTTTGTTGGTTTGTTTTTTGGGTTTTTTTGTTGTTGTTGTTGTTATTGTTTTTTGGTTGGTTTTGGGGTTTTTTTTATTTCAATCTGTTACTGGATTTTTCTGCTATAGACTGTTGAATAGTGCATTATAATAACTTGGAGGTATAACCCTCTTGCTGTAGAGCAGCAGCTGTATGTCACTGGCGCAGATACTGACCTGGGAAAGTCAGTAAGAATTCTAAGGGCTGTGTATAGGAACAGCAAGGAAGCACCAGACAGATGTTGTCACCTGTCTCTGCCTTCTCTTGCTGACACTTTCTTCTACCTACTCAGATAATGAGCTCACTGGTGCTTGTGCTATGTCTCAGACATTGTCTGGCATGCTGTAGCAGTAACAGATCAGTGACACAGATGTATGAAATGCTGCTGACTTTGGAGAAACTTTGATGGATTCTATATACCAAGCATGTCCTTTTGCCTCTGCAAATCTCCTCCAGAGATATCATGGAGATCATATATACTGGGATATCTATTTTTGGCTCTGAATAAATATAACATTATTCCTAAATTAGTGAACAGGATATCCTGGATATGGGACATTCTGAAGCAAGTGTTTAGATAACATCTATTTAAACAATGGGTGATTTAAACAATGGTAGTAAAAATTGGTGCGAGTTCTCTCCGGTCCTGATTTTGAGGTCATGGTTCTTAGTGTACAACCTGTCGTTTTCCCAGAGTATGCAATTGCTATTAAAAACCTCACAAACTTATTTTCTAGTTTTACACAGGAACAAGGAGACCACTGCTTAAGCAGCAAATGAGGAGTGTCAGCATTATAATTTGGAGTTTATAGGTATTAATTAAAAAAAAAAAAAAAAAAAAAGAGCTGCTACTGCTGAGACACAGAAAAAGGAAACCAAGTGTGATTGATAGTCCCCACAGAAGTAAATGTATTTATTGCACATGGGCCACACCTGGGAAATGGTGAAGGGCCAAGCAGGAGAGGTGAGTCGCATCTCTGTGATTTATTCTCAAGTTCAACATATTCTTGTCACTAGAAGAAACAACAGCAGCAAAGTACTCCAGACAAGATAAAATCACCTGCTGCTTTTCCTCCGTGATGAGCTGCAAAACTGAAACTACAGATAATCTGTGATAAGGTGGATGAACAGTATCTGTTGCAAAGTAAGCACAGCCCCTGCAGCCAAATTTCATCAGGACTGGGATGATGGGTAATGAGGAACGATGCTTGTTGCTGTTTGGCAACTGAACGTTTTGTGTTTATGACCACTTCTGGTACAGCAGCCAGCACATGCCCGAAGCTTGTGTAAATAGATAGACAAAGTGGATCTTAAATTAGCTCTTTCCAAGTAAGGTCTTGATAGTAAACCTAAGCAACTCTGTGAAGTCCACCACCTCTGGTGTATTCAGCATTTTTCCACAGCCCCAACCTGTGCTCTGGGAATTGTGAAACAGCCACAGTCCCAGAGAAAAAGGCTGTTGGCCATCTTTTCTCATCCACAGGCTCTACAGCTCTCATCTTGCCACTAGATGATGAAGTGGGAAAGGACTAGCTGGAGTAGTAAAAATCACAGTTGTGTGTTCACTCTGGTCCGGATTTTGAGGTCACAGTTATTAGCATACAACCTGTTATTCTGCAGCTCAAGTGATCCCGTAGCAGCACAGTCTGGTGCAGGTACAGTTGTGCTGAGCTGGTGTTTTCACTAGTAGATGTAGTGTGGCCGGTCACACACTTTCTGCCAGCTGGCCTCTGGGCTTATCCCACTGGCTGAGGTGACATCTGCATTGTCTCCAGCCTGTAGGGCCCACAGCTGGCTGGGAGACTGCAGCTGTTCCACTGTACACAGGTCCCACAGTGATAATCTCTGTGCTGCTAAGCTCTAGGTCTTCCCTTGGGCAGAAGCTGCCTGACAGGCATGAAGGGCTGTGACAGCTCCTCCAGATGTAGCTGTCTGTCTCCTGAGTGTGGACATGCAGCTAATCAAATCAACCTTGTGTGAAAAGAGAGTGCAGGCTGTCTTGAAAAATTGGTATGCCTGTAGCAAGACCTGCAGGCATGTGAAACAGGCTGGGCTTGAGGGTATAAAAAAGCACAGGCTAGTACAAATTGAATGTATGGGCCAATGGGTTCATAGAGTTTAATGTTACTTCTCAAAAAACATCTTGAAGACTCAGTCTCACACCAGCACGGTTGTGCTTTTAAAACATTTTTGGCTTTTAGGGGTGGAGCACAAAGCTGCTGAAGTGATGGGTCACAGGCAGTAAGCAGTGTGATGAATGGTTTTTTTCTTCTTATCTGGCTTTATGAAGAAAAAGGGGGAAGAAAGATGCTTTTTTCTTCCTGGTTGTCCTCAAAGATATGGCTGTTGTAGAATTACATTTCTGAATAGCAAGGTTGTGGCTTCAGCTTTCCCAGAGCTGTCACAAAATATGCTCTTCATCATGGGGCATGAAATATTGTGTTAGTTGAGATGTTATAAATTTGCCTCTTTCTTACCTTTGCATCTGCTTAATTTTTAATTACTGACCCTGACCCTACCAAACTCCAGATTGGGACTCCAGGGGTCAGTATTAGAGTGGTTAGAACATCACTCCAAGGCTCACAAGTTTACTCTTAACTCTCACCCTGGTTTGGTTGCGTGTGAACTAATTTAGGCTGTGAGACCTTGATTACCCAGTTTGACTTTGAGTGCAGCATCCTAGCTATAAAACATAAGCTTCTTTCTTGTAAAGGATGAATTTTTTTGTACTCAGAGTAATATTTTGATTCATACAAAAGACAAATTACATTGCCAAACATTTGTACAGCCTTTCTCTTGCACTTAGTTCTCTGACCTCTTCCTTGCTACATTATTTTCAGCTTGCTGAGTTCAGTCTCTTGCATTCATTCACTGCTCCTTTACCTTCATGGGGTCACCCGTGGCACTGCAAATGCAGTGAGCTGCAGTAATAACTTGGTCACCTAAGATTAAACCACAACACAATGCTTACACAGATACTCCTTAAACTTCATTTAACAGCTTCAAAACCAAGTAAACATTTATTAAACAAACAGAAGCCAAGAATGATGATCCTGTTCCCATCAATATGCAAGAGACAACTAGCATACTTCCAGCAAAATATGTGTTTAAAAATTATCACTGATTATCTGGCAGAAATTAGGATGGATGAATTCTAGAAAGAAAACAAGAGCAACACTCAAAACAGTCCTGTGGTGAAGAAATACAGTGATGAGAAAATGCTACATGAAGTAGTCTTGTCCTGAACAGAAATGATGCCAGAGCTGGACAACTAGGTCTATGTGGTACAGTTTTACTTCAAATTTGAAATGCTAAATTCACATCTTCAGCTGCCCACAGCACCCAGACAGAGGCCCCACGCAAACATCTTGGCTTTCAGCCCTCTGGCTGCAGGGAGGGTCGGAGCCTGGTGCTGGCAATTACGGGTAGTGGAGACAACCCCTGTGTCAGATGTGACCAGGGGAAAGATCTACTTAGTCAGGGAGCTGAGCTGAAGGATGAAGTGAAGAGGTTGAGGAGTATCAGGGAGTGTGAGAAGGAGATTGACAGGGGGTGGACCCACTCCTTGAGAGAAAAGGAACAGGTTGAGGCCCCACATAAACCAGAGGATCCCCTCCCTTCTTGTCCCTCTTGCAGGAGGGTACTTTAGAGAAGGGGGAGAATGGAAACAGGTACCTGCTCTAGGAAGGAGGCGCATCCCTTCCCAGCATCCACCACCTCCCCAGTTATCCTGCAGAACAGGTATGAGGCCCTGTAGCAGGGACTGGCTGTAGGAGAGAAGGATGGTTCACCTGGACAGAAATGCCAGAAAGATCAAGATGTCATAGACCCTGCATCACAACTGGCTCCAAAAGGAAAAGCAGATGGGTCATTGTTGTGGGTGACTCTCTGCCGAGGGGGATAGAGGGGCCAGTATGCCATCCTGACCCACTTCACAGGGCAGTCTGCTGCCTCCCTGGGGCCTGAGTTAAAGATGTGGTAAGGAAGCTTCCTATCCTGATAAAGGCAATGGATTACTATCCATTACTGACCTTCCAGATAGGCAGTAATGATCTTGAGAGAAGGAAAGTGAAGGCTGTCAAGGGAGACTTCAGGGCCTTGGGTAAACTGGTCAAGGGAGTGGGAGCACAGGTTATGTATTCCTCTATCCCCTGAGTTGTGGAGACCAACCCAGAAAGAATGAGGAGAACCAACCAGATGAATTTATGGCCTCGTACCTGGTGCCTCCGGCAGAACTTGGGTTTTTTGACCACAGGTCAATTGACCAGGCCAGGCCTGCTGGCAGCAGATGGGGTACATCTCTCTCAAAGCAGGAGAAGGATTTTGTCAAGAGAATTGGCTGGGTTCATTGAGTGAGCTTTAGACTAGTTTTGAAGGGGAAGAGGGGAATAATCAGGCTTGCTGGAAATAAGCCTGGGATGTCTGTAGGGCAGTGTGCCAGCTCCATTGCTATTTCAGGGGAGCTAGGAGACAATGAGCCACCTGACAGGGATAATGAAAGGGCTGTCAACAAGTTTGGACTCTCAGCAGAGAATGGGAATGATCAAGTAGATGTGAAGGAGGAGGGAGACAGTAATACCATCAGGCCTCTGTGTCACAAAATGAGGGATGACAGCAAGGCTGAAGGGATGGGGGGCTAGTAAGGAACTTCAACCTGCTACTCTGCAGCATGCTGGAGGCACAGCAGCGTGGCCAAGGTCTCATGGAGATGATCCAAGAGCTCCTGTGTTAATAACAGCCAACAGGAAAATATCAGGGAAACTGTTCAAGGGACTTAATGGGTGTTTTTCTCAGATCAAGTGCATGTATGCCGATGCCCATAGCATGGGCTATAAACAGGAGGAGCTGGAAACTGTTGTGCTCCAGGGAAACCATGATGTAATTGCCATCATGGAAACATGGTGGGTTTATTCCCATGGTTGGAGTGTCATGACAGCCACAGTTAACAATGGTGGGCCTGATATCATACTGGGTGTCACACAACAAATGGATGAGGCCAAAGAGTCCCTGTGCAACCAATGAGTAACTTCTCCTTGGGTTATTTCTTGCCTTTTAGTTTGGCAGAGTCTGAACAGTTTGGGCACAAGGAACAAAGCAGGCTTTTGAGTAATTTGACTACAAGCAGCTGTTTATACAGCAGCAGACCATACGCACACTGCTGAATTAACAGTGAGGACTTTGCTGTCACTTTGGCACTGAGACCCTGAAGCAAAGCTGTGAACAGCAGAGACTACTCAGCAGTGGGACAGACTTTTAACACCTTTATTGGAGGAAAAACTTGCAATGTGGAACTTGTGACAGTGCCCGGGCGGTTGCACTCTCCAGCAACACAACCACCCCCTGCTGTGAGGGGACAGCAACACCCAGTTCTAAACAAACAACAAAAAAAAGAAACCTAACAACTACAATGTCCCGTTGCAGTAAGGAGGGGCATGGAAACGTGTGTTCGCTGCACACAGCGAGGCTATCGCTGTCTGAGCCGGTACACGCAAGCGGCAGGGCGTGGAGGGGCACTCCTCTCGGGAACGGAGCCGTCCGGACCACAGGGTCCCGGGGCTTCGTGGGCCCGGCTCTGCCCTGCAATTCCCTGAAGCTCGGCCGCCCTCCCTCGCTGCTTCGCCAGCGGGAGCGAGCGGGCAACGGAAGCGAGCGAGCAGGCGGGCGGTGCTGCTCCCCGCCCCACGGGCGGCCCCGGCCCGGCCGGCCGGCCCCCGGGCGGACAACGCCCCCGGCCCTCACGCCGCGGCCGGGCCCGCCGCCCGTGGCATTTCCTCTGAGCTCACTCGGCGGCCAACGCGGCGCGGCTTCCCTCGGAAGAGGAAGCCTCGAAGCAGAGAGGCAGCGGCAGGCAGGGAGGGTTCGCGGCGATCGCCGTGCCGGCAGCGGCGGGGCTGGGGGCAGCGGCGCGGCCCGCGCTGGGGGCGGCCGGGGCGGAGGAGGGGGTGGG